>AWOL01S0008100.1:16266-78582 GCA_000715115.1 Nicotiana otophora | reverse complement strand
TATTTTTATCCGTATATATATATTAAATATCAAAAACCCTTCCACTTCTTCCAGTACTCTATCTCGTCCTTTGTTTTAGCTTAATTTATTCTCCCACCCTACAACAAGATTGTTTAAGCTGTTGTCTATGTTTCACCCCTGCTTTTGTTTTTTTAAACTAATGCTTGTAGTCTATGTTTAATATAAGAATAACAGTGTTGTGCCACAATGTTTTTCACTCTACAACACATGACACACTACATCATTCTTATGTAGGCGTTAACAGACATGTATGTCTGGACTCAATGTATAATTTCCTATTCTGAATTTGTATGCTAGGCGGTCAGCAAACAATTAATGCATGCAATATAGATTGAATTAGGCCGATAAACCGCCCAATAACCGCCCGATAAGAGCTAAACCGATACCAATCCGCCCGATATCTTATCGGATGGCTAGTGGATTAATACATTTAAAAACCGATAATCGTTAAGCCAAACTGTTAAGAGTAATTAACCGCTCAATCCACCCGATAAGCAGCCCTAATCCATTCCCCACTTCATGAATGGCCATGGAGATAGAATTGAATGCAATGGTTCTGCTGGTTGATGTATCGGTGGTGCATAGCGTTGGCACTTATCGCATTTTTGCACGAAAGTTTTGGCATCTTGTTTCATTCGGGGCCAATAATATCTTGCCCTTACTAGTTTAGTACTACAGAATCTGCACCCAAATGATTTCCACATATCCCTTTGTGGACTTCTCGCATAACATAATTAGCTTCAGACGCTCCCAAGAATTGGGCCAGCGGGCCTTGGAAAGATTTCCTGTACATTTGGCCTCCTTTGAAGTTATATGGTACTGCTTTGGCGCGCAGTGCCTGAGACGCCTTGGAGTCTTTGGGAAACTTCCCGTGCTAGAGATAATCGATGATCTCATTCCTCCAGTCCTAGACCAAATTAGTAATATTTACCTCGGAGTAGCTATCTACGTCCAGAACCGAGTGCATGAGCTGTACTACCATCCTGGAATTTGATCCCTTTATTTCTGTTGATGAACCAAGGTTAGCTAATGCATCGGCTTCTGCATTTTCTTCCCTCGAGATATGATTTATCGACCACTCCCGAAATCGAGCAAGCAGAGCCTGGACCTTCACTACGTATTGTTGCATGCGTTCCTCTTTGGTTTAGAAGATCCCGTAGACCTGATTTACCACCATCTAGGAGTTGCGTTTGATTTCTATGACCTCGAAATCTAGTCCCCGGGCCAGTTTGAGTCCTGTAATCAAAGCTTTATACTCTACTTCATTGTTAGTTAAAGGGACAGTTCTTATGGTCTGCCTTAGGCTTTCTCCCGAAGGTGTGGTTAATATTATGCCAAGCCCGGACCCTTTTATATTGGAAGCTCCGTCCGTAAATAAGGTATGAACTCCTGATGTCGATTCTGACACCATCACTACTTCTTTGGTTGCAAGAGGCAGCAATCTCGGACTGAAATCGGTCACAAAGTCGGCCAAAACTTGTGACTTAGTCGCAGTCCTAGGTTTATACTCTATGTCGAATTCACTCATTTCGACGGCCCATTTGGCCAATCTAACCGAGAGTTCAGGTTTGTGAAGGATATTCCGTAGGGGAAAGGTGGTCACCACAGCTATCAAGTGACATTGGAAGTAAGGCCTCAGCTTCTGAGCGGCGACTACTAGAGCTAAGGCCAGCTTCTCCCAATGCGGGTAGCGAGTTTCTTCTCCCGCTAAAATTCTACTAATGTAATAAATGGGAGATTGCGTACCTTCGTCCTCATAGACTAAAATGTCGCTTATCGCTACCTCTAAGGCTGCTAGGTAGATTAACTGTGTTTCACCTTCCTTCACTTGTGATAGTAATGGAGGGCTTGACAAGTACCTTTTTAAATCCCTCAAAGCCTGATGGCATTATGGGGTCCATTCAAAGTTGTTTTTCTTTTTGAGCAGCACGAAGAAATGGTGGCATTACTCCGATGAACGGGAAATAAATCTGCTCAAAACGGCCAATCTCCCTATGAGTCTTTGAACTTATTTCGCACTTGATGGCTGGTCTGGGATGTCTTCGATGGATTTGATCTTATCGAGGTTTACCTCAATCCCCCTCTTTGATACTAGAAATCCTAGGAACTTGCCGGAGCTGACCTCGAACGTGCACTTCTCGGGGTTAAGCTTCATGTTATGCTTCCTTAGGATGTCAAAAGTTTCTTGTAAATGCTTAAGATGATCACCTGCGTTCAAATACTTAACAAGCATAACGTATATATAAACTTCCATGGTTTTCCCTATCTATTTTTCAAATATCTTGTTTACGAGCCGTTGATAAGTGGCTTCGGCATTCTTTAGCCCGAGGGCATCACATTATAGCAATATTTGCCAAAATTCGTTATGAACGAAATCTTTTCCTGATTCTCCGGGTTCATCTTAATTTGGTTGTACCCGAAATAAGCATCAAGAAAACTTATTAACTCATGCCCAGCCGTTGCATCAATCATTTGAGATGTTTGGCAGTAGAAACGAGTCTTTTGGGCATGCCTTATTCAAGTCCTTATAATCTACGCACATGTAAAATTTATTGTTCTTCTTAGGAACTACTACTACACTAGCTAGCCAATCCGGATACTTTACCTCTCGGATTGAACAGATATCAAGTAAGCGAATTACCTCTTCTTTGATGAATTTATTTCTGGCCTCCGCAATAGGGAGTTTCTTTTGTCTTACCGGAGGGATGTTGGGATCCAAGCTTAGCTTGTGTGCGGCCTTTTCCGTTGGGATACCTGTCATATCTGCATGCGACCACGCAAAATAATAGGCATTATACTTAAGAAATTCAATAAAGCCAGACCTGAGTTCGGGGTGCAATCCTGTCCCCAAGTGGAACTTCCTCACCAAGAACTTTTCAAACAATTCAACTTGCTCGAGCTCTTCCACTGTGGACTTTGTTGCATCCGTCTCTTCTGGTACCTAGAAGTATCTTGGCACCTGATAAGACTCCGATACTTCTCCCTCCTGATTAACTTCACCTAATTCGAGAGTGGGCGTCGGTTCCTGTAATTGCTATGCTGCATGATCCATCCCTTCGCTACTGGAGACCGAAATTGCATTCATCTCCCTTGTCGCCGCTTGGTCACCTTTTATCTGTTTATTCCTTTGAGAGTTGGGAATTTCAGCAACTGATGATATGTTGATGGTACGGCTCTCATCTCATGCAACCACGGTCTTACCAGAATAATGTTATAACCTATATCACCATCCACAACTTCAAAAAGGGTTGTCTTTATCAACCCTTCAGCATTCGCGGGTAGCATGATCACAACTTTAAAAAGGGTTGTCACGCTTGCGAGGTTTAATTCAGCGAGGAGTTTTGTGGCCATAATGATGCTTCCAGTAAGTTTGGCTTTCTCCAATACCCTCCATTGTATGATATTGGCCAAATATCATGTATCTACCAGAACACGTTTGATTTTGAAATCTAGTACATTTAAAGAAATTACCAATGCGTCGTTGTGCAGTAGCAACAATCCATCTACGTCCTCCTCCATGAAAGTGATGTCGTCTTCATCGACATCTCGGAGTCTATTGCTATGGGTTATTGATACCTTCGTCTTCTTTGGTGCCAAGAAGGTAACCCCATTTGATCTCGTTCCCCCCTCCCCCCCCCCCCCCCCCCCATGAAGATCATGTTGATCGTCTGGCGTGGGGGGTCTTCTCCTGTTTTTGAGTTCTCTGCGTTATCACGGTTGCGACCGTAATTGTTCTTGGCTCGGTTAGTTAAGAATTCCTTTAGATGGCCATTTTTTAGTAGTGTTGCCACCTCTTCACATAGATGTTGGCAGTCCCCAGTTCGATGGCCATTCGTCATGTGGTATTCGCTCCATAAAATGGGATCCCCTCTGGTTGGGATTGAACCTCATCGGCTTCGGGAACCGTGCTTCTTTAATGTTCCTCATAGACGATACCAATTCTACTACATTGACATTGAAGTTGTTTTATGATAGCCTGGGATAAGAAGGATCCTGTGTACCTGATGTTTCTTTGTTCTGCAATGATCTATTGTTCCGACTGCGATCAGTTCTTCTGTCGGTAACGAACTTGTCTGTCAACCGAAAACCTCTACCGCGTCCTTCGGCTCGTTTGTAAGGAAAAAACCAGCCCTTGGAAGACTGTCTACTTGTTTCGAAATCGTCTTTTGATTTTTCTTTATTCTTCTCCCGACCTTTTGCCGACGTCGGGAACCAATCTGATCATCTTCAATCCTTATCTTAGACTCGTACCGGTTGTGAACATCCGCCCAAGTTGTCGCTTGGAACTCAAGCAAGCTTTCCTTCAATTTTTGGGAAGCATTAGAACTTCTCGGATTCAGACCCTTGGTGAATGCTTCAGTCGCCCATTCATCCGAAATAGCCGAGAGCAACATACTCTCCTTTTGGAACAGGGTGACGAATTCCCGTAGCAATTCAGACTCTCCTTGTGCAACTTCTGAATATGTGGCCTTTCGTGCCTGCACCTTTCTGGCCTCGGCATGGGCCTTAATAAAAGAATATGCAAGCATCTCAAAGGAATCTATCGAATGCTCGGGCAACAGCGAATACCACGTCAATGCTCCCCTCGAAAGGGTTTCTCCAAATTTCTTCAGCAAAACAAATTCAATCTTGTAGGGAGCTAAATCATTCCCCTTCAACGTCGTTGTATAGGTGGTAATATGCTCCTGAGGGTCTGAAGTACCATCATACTTCGGCACGTCAGGCATTTTAAACTGCTTTGGGATTAATTCTGGTGTCATGCTTGGTTTGTACGGTAACTGAGTATACTTCTTTGAGTCCGACCCTTTCAGCACCGGTAGTGCACTAGGGATTTGGTCCATATGGGCATTCACTTCCCTCGTAAACCATAAGAGTTCACTCTTGAAGGGATCGTTCTCGTTGTTGTGATCGGACCCGCTCCCCCCGGCCCCATCGGAGCCAACCTCGCCCCTCGGGGTATTGTTGTCGACACTCTGTGTTGTTTGATTCGCGGGAGCACCGGGAGGAACTGGACCTCGTCCATTCACATTATTGGAATCCCCCGACAATGCCTGCTTCAACTCTGTCATAACCATATCATATCGTGTGAGATGTCTTAGAATGACCTTTTGTTGCTCATGCAGGACTCTTATCGCTTCAACAACATGCTCCTCTCCAGCATCATCGGAAGTCGCCTCCCAAACATGTCACGGGTACCGCCTGCCGTGAACCGGCGTAGCATCGTTTTTCTCAATGCGGGTATCGTTGATTAAATCCTCGTGCTGAGGTTGGTCACCTTAGGTCTCAAGATTATGTGAGTTGTTAACATCATTATTTGCCATGTTTGTGATTTTTTGCTAAGACAGATAATCAAAACATATTAGTAAAAGAGGCAAGGATAAACTTAATTACACAACTGTCTAGGCCCCACGGTAGGCGCCAAACTGTTTACCCATAAAATGGTACAGTTGAATTTATACGTAGTTTCTAAACAAGTGAATTAATTTGATCCTGAAATAATAAAAGAATTGAAGAAATATGCAATAATTAGCCTTGAGATGAAGATGAAATAGCAGAAACAGTAATTCCGGGAGCAAAGCTTCCGGGCACAACAGTAATGAAATCAAAAAGTAAGAAGATAAAATTGTATAGAGTTTTGAATAGATGATAATGTAAGTTTGCCAGAAAATTTGTGTCTTACAATGATAAAAGAGCTCACTATTTATAGTTACATCTAGGGAATAAGGTCCTAGGATCATGCCCCTCTTTAATGTCAATTATGAGGGTCATTGAAGAATGTGTAACGGCAGGCATGAATGAAATATTCTTTGTAACGGGAAGTGTACTAATTAATGTAGAATATTCCTCATTAAATGTTAACATGTGGCAGACATTTATTGCATCTTTATGAGCATCCTCCTTTCGGTAACAAATGGAATAATTGTCTTCGGTTTTATCTGTCCTCTGCCCTCGACTCCACGTATCACTCTCTTATGCAATTACTTAGCATCTGCATATTTTACCCTATACAAGCAAATTACTTATTAGTTATTTTAAGTACTTAAGTTTTGTTGTGTCTACTGACTTTCTTACTTCAAAGATAATCTAATAGCTTTCATAATAATATTACCTTTTTTAATATAACTGTAACACCCCGGAAAAATTTTGACGTATTTCAGTGTAAAGCCTCGTAAATTTCGCAAGTGAATTCAAGATTTTGTGGTGCCGGAGTAGGCTTACGTATTTGAGGATGGTATAAAATCTTCGCGGCGAGGCGGTTCGGACTTTTTGGGTTGAATAATGCACCGGAAAGTAAAGAAAAATTTTAAGCAAAAAAGTGCGCTTCTGCGGTCCGTTATGCGACCGCAGAAGTGAGCAGGAGAAGGGACAGTCTTAGAAAAATTATGCGGTCGACTATGCGACCGCATAACTGCTATGTGGTGCATTATGCGATCGCATAACAGTTATGCGGACCGCATAGTGACCGCATACACAGACAGATTTTTGATCGTTTTGATCTGTAATTATGCGACCGATATGCGGTCGCATATGCGACTGCAGAACCTGTTCCGGAGCTCCATTTTTAGGTTTTTACAACCCGACCCTACTTCGTTAAATACACGCAAAGGGTCATTTTTGAGAAAAACTTCAGATAATTTAGAGAGAAGGGAGAGTGTTTTAGAGAGAGAGGAAACCCTAGGCTAATTATTCATCAAGTCTTGCTCAAATCTTGGAAGATTAACAAGGAAAACCTACAACTTCTTCATCTAAAAGATAAGGTTCCATACCCTAGTTTTCAATTTCGAATTTGGATAGAAGATGGTTGATTAGGAGTATGATTCTTGGGTATGAGAGTATTATTTATACATGTATGTACCAATAAGATTTGTGAAAATATTATTGGGCTTCAATAAGTAAAGATTGGGTTGATGAGTGAAGAAAATCTAGTAGGAGAACCTTGTGGTTAAATTTACACACCTAGTGTTTGATAAAATGCTCAAATGAGTTGGGACCGTGAATATCTTCCTAATTATGGTTCAATTTTGCTATGTCTCAAAATAGATCAGTATTGCTAAGAATTTCCTGATCATTCTAGAGTTAAGGAAGTTCGATTGAGGTATGTTGGCTAAACTTTCTCTCTTAGAATCGAATTTCATAATGTTCCCGTAAGATCAAGTATGATTGGCTCGAGATTCCTAACTTCTATATTCCGGGTTATTCCTTATAAACTTCTTTATTCGGAATGAGCCTTATGTCAAAAGATAGATGTTCAAAGTATGGTTTGGGTATTAAAATGTTGTGTCTTTGAGTCATGTTTTAAATGAGAATTAGTATACCAATTGGGTGAGAAAAACTTGATATGTTTAAGACACATAATTGTTCATATGTGTACCTAAAGTCTTGATTAGAAGTGTCTTGTTATTGATAATCTTTAAAGATGCTTGAAAATAAAATAAGTGGATTGAATAAATAGAGTATGGCCAACGTGCCAAAAATTTAATTTATAGTTGTGGCTAGTGGTACCAATAAAATAAAAATATGTGATAAGGATTATGAAATGAGCCTCGACTCAACTGTTTAAAATGATTTTGAAAATAGAACTGCCTAAAGGCTTTTGTACTCAATTCATGCCCATAAGTGGTTGTTTTAGCTAATGCTTTGTTTATAAATATATCCAGTGTGATTCGAGTTCTATATACTCATGTATTGAAATGATACATTGTCATTGTTAGGGAAGAGCATTGTAAGAATAAATGGTGTATTGATTATTTATGAGTTTTCATGTGTGTTTCTATTGTTGGTTGGTATGCCTCATTCTTTGGGAAGAAACCATTTGTGTTTGAAGTTCACATTTCAATTAGATTGGAAGTATATGATTTCTGAAATTTTCTCTATGTTGATATTTGATGGTGATCTTTGAAATTGAAAGAGGTAAAAGTGTAAAATATGAAATACGGTCATCGTGCCAGGAATAAAGAATCTTGTGAATGGCCTAATGAGCCAAGAAAATATTGTCGTTGTGAATGACNAAATACTAATGAGAATTTATACAATGTGAAAGATGTTGAGGTGAGTACAATTGTATTTATGATATTTCTGTTTGCAAATCAAATCAAAAATATTTTTGGGAGCATCATTAGCAAAACCAAGGAAGGGTGTGTCATAAGGCCCACACCTGAAACTACACGTACCGGTGTAGGGGTGAATTGTGATTTTTCCCCTTATTTGGGATGAAATTGGAACTTTTGGAAAATTGTGACATTATTCCCCTTAATTGGGATGAAACTGGAACCTTTGTGGATTGAAAAAGTCAACCCGCACGGCATATGTGGGATGGCGGCCAAGCTGATCGGGTGGAGATCAGATGCCATATTGCGCATATGGTGGTACTACTCTTGGTAACAACTTTCTTTCGTATCACATCTCAAACCACATTGTTCGTGGGGAGATGGCCTAGCCGATCGGGCGTGATCGGATTTCGTGCTAACAAAGACGATGGTATATCGGTGCTAATGATCTCCCAACTAAAATTGTATATGAAGTTCGTATTTTGAAAATTATTATGTTTTGACTGAACATTTGAATATTGTTGATTATGACTTGTTGTTTCTATGCATTGCCTTTTCTTATATGGGTATTCTATTTTGAAAGAGGATTTTCAGCTATGTATACTAGTGCTATTCGGCAGTACTAACGTCTCTTTTGTCGGGGGCGCTACATCTTTAATGGATGCAGGTGGTTCTACAGCAGGCGACATTGATCAGTGATAGCAGTACACTCTTTTCAGCTGATTTGGTGAGCCTCACTTCATTTCGGGGTCATGTATCTTTTGTTTCTCATGTACTGTATTTTGAGGTATAGCCGGGGCCTTGTTGCCGACATTTTTATATTACTCTTCTATTGTACTTAGAGGCTCCGTAGACAGGTTGTGGGTTATGTTTAATGTTGGGAATCGAACTAGAAATGTTAGTTTTTGGAAATTATGTTTTTCATTAATTGTATAAACTCGTAATATTTTAGAAATTATGAATGAAGCTGCTAATAGGGATGAAATGGAAGTTATTAATGGAATCTTTTCAGTATTGATTAATGGAGTACATCTCCTCTTTATTCATGGATGAGTTTGGGTAGAAATAAATCTAACAAGCTTGCTCGGCAGGGTTCTCCCGGTTGAGCGTCGGTCGCGCTCCTCGATTTTAGGGCGTGACAATAACAATAACTTAAAAATAAAAAATCGTTAATGGCAATTTGAATACTAGATGTACTCTCCAATCAAAATTATCTCCGAGTTGACTTGTAAACAATGATTGCCTTTCCAATCGAGTACTATCAAACATTCTCAGACTTTTCATGGGACCTTTTCATGGTGTTTTGTCAACATCATGGTAAAATAATTGAAATAATACTTCTAATACCTCAACTCAGGAATACGGTGAATCTTGGGAGAAGTAATTCTTCAATTATAATGCTTCAAACATTTTGGAATTTGGGAAACTTATTTTGCTTTAATAGATCTAGAACTATGCCATCAAGTGTGATTTTAACTTTGCCGAGTTCCATAATTGTGGGTAATTGTGTAGGAATTTCAGACCTATCTTTTTTTATTTACAAGCATTCGAAGGGCTTACTTTTTATGGTGCTGGAAAATGAATTATACTAAATGAACTTTTAATATCACTGTTCAATATTCAAAAATAGAAAGCGTTGAATGTGTTGGAATTACATATCATGATCTTGTCTCTCATAATTCTCAACATCTCAAGAATTCTCTCAAGGATTCACATAACAAAGACCAACGAAGAAAAAAAATAGAAGTTGAGAGAAAGCTTTCTGATGGACCTAAGGAGACTTTTTCAAAGTTTGGCAAAGTACAAGAAACTAGGCATTGGGTCTCTAATGCATCTATACAAATGAGTGGGACACGTGGAAACATTCACACCTTAGGATCCAAAATCAGATTTCACCTTTAGCACCATCAGATTTAATTTAATGGAAGATGCAACAATTTTGGTGGAACATGTGGAGATGCATGTGCTATTGGATCAAGTATTGTTCTATTAATATTATATGTCAGATCATCAATTCTTTCAGGCCCAATCACTAACGGATATATCAGCAATTACACTAATAGTACACTAGTTCTATATGAGAATATAGGGTAAACATAACTATATATATTTTGGATTATAGCTTAGGACAAATAGAATGTCAACAAATAGATGATGTATTTTTTATTTTCTTTATTAGAGCACTTGTATAAATACATGTAACTGCACAAGCAAAATTCACTAAGTCATTCTCTAATTATTCCTATATGGTATCAGAGCAACACTAAGATCCTCATCCTATTCCCTTCTTCATCACTTTTCTTGTTACTCTACTGCTTTCTTCTCCGCAGATCTCTTACTATCTGAAAATAGTTGAAACATCTGAAATTAGTTTTGGAAGCACTGAAAATACTGCAATAAATGTAGCACCAGGTCACACTCACCCTTTCTTTCTTCATGCTTCAGATTCACCAGGGATGAATCTGGTAAACTCATCATTTAATAGAAAAGGATATGAAGGCTGGTGGAGATCAATCTTGATTTCTCTTTCAGCAAAGAACAAAGTGGGTTTCATTGATGGGACACACAACCCAACAGCTTCAAACTCAATAGACTTCAAGTTATGGAGAAAATGCAATGACATAATCATTTCATGGCTGTTGAACTCACTGTCTAAGGAAATAGCTAACTTTGTCATCTATTCAAAGAAAACAAAGGATTTATGGAAGGAACTTGAGAATTAGTGCAGGGAACAAATGAAATGCTGGATACTTTACCAAAATCAAGTGTTTATGGGATGAACTTGATGCCCTAAACACTACTGTGAACTGCTCTTGTGCATGTCAATGTGGTGGCAAGACAAATATGGTTAAGTCTCTATAAGATGAGATACTGATTCAGTTTTTGATGGATTTCAATGATACTTATATTGCAGTTAAGAGTAATATTATCATGATGTCTCCGCTTCCAAATATGAATTATGCTTATGCACTATTGATTCAAGATGAAAAGCATAGAGAGATATATGTGAACTCACAGTTCCCTGGATACTCAACATTTTTCTTGGCTGTAAATCGAAACAAATTCAGCTAGAAATTTGCAGGATATGAAGCAAAGGGAAGGAAGAATAGTCCGGTCTATTCACATTGCAAAAAATATGGACACTCTATTGACAAAATATTGCAGGATAATGGGTTTCCAACTGATTTTAAATTAACCAAAGGAAAGAAGTTCCAGGCAGGGGTCAGGAGCAATGCAGATCTCATAACAGATGGAGAGCAGGGATAATTCATTGGAGATAGAAGGGAGTACAAAATCTTTTGATTTTTATGATTCACAAGGGATAATTCATCAAACAACTTGTATCCACACTCCACAACAAAATGGAGTTGTAGAGAGAAAGCATAGGCATCTATTGGAGGTCTCTAGAGCCCTACTTCATCAATCTAAAGTGCCTATATCATATTGGGAGAGTGCTTGTTAACTGCAACTTTCCTAATCAACAGATATCCATCTAGAATCCTAAAAAATAAAATACTATATGAAATTTTATTTGAAAAACTTCCCTCATATTCTTTCTTAAGAAGTTATAGTTGTTTGTCTTATGTTTCAACAATCTCACACAATAGAGAAAAGTTGGATCATAGAGAAAAAGTTTGTGTTTTTATGTGATATCCTTATGGAATATTAAAATTCGTAAGTCTGACTAGTTGTCAAGAAAGACCTTTACAAGTAAATATAGCCTCGCATTATCCAAGGTTCTATAAGGTCTCATCTCTTCACGATTCTTAACGTTAGGGGCGATTTCTCGTGTGAGAGACCCAATCTCACGACTTGTTCAACAAACTTTATCAATAATACATCATCACATGCATACGAGATATAAGCATAAATTTAAGAGTCAAATATCGATGAGCAAATTATAATAATCAAGTCATTTTACAATACATAAATATATTCATATCCTTCGCAAACCTAGATCCATTACATGTTTCTCAAACAAGTCTCTAGATATTGATTTTGTAAAAGGATCAACTATCATGATTCGAGTAGGAATGTACTGTAAATTTTCTCTCCACTTGTTTCCATGCCTCTCACAAAATTATACTTGATGTCAATGTGTTTGGTCTTGCTGTAATACTTAAGATCTTTTGTATATGTAATAGCCGCTTGACTATAACAATATAGAGTCATCGGACCCTAAGAGTTCTTTGTAATATCCAAATGCTCAAAGAATCTCTTCAACCAAACAGCTTTTGGTACTGCAGATGCACAAGCCACAAACTCAACTTCCATCGTCGAAAGGGTTGTACAAGTTTGTTTCTTACTTTCCATAAAATAGCACCACCACTAAGTGAGAAAGCATAACTGGATGTTGATTTTTATCATTCCGATCACCAGCCCAATCAGTATTTTTATATCCTCACAAGTATAAATCATATTCACTATAACATAGTGAATATTCTGCAATTCCCTTCAAATACCTGAAAATTCTCTTCACATCTGTCACGACCCAGCCTAGGGTCGCGATGGATAACCAACACTAAGTGTTGATCATCACTAAACTTACTAATAATCTACTAATCATGAATATAAACGGATAAACTGAACAAACATAAGCATAGCCAATAAGAACTGTACAATCTGAAAAGCTGACAAGGCTAACACAAGCTGACATATAAAAACATACTAACTGCACAGGTACATATCTACAGCTATCTAGGAGTGTTGAACTGAAAACGTACTAGACGGAATAGGGGCCCTCATATCCAAACTAGTTGACTGTACACATACCAAAAGATAAGTAACTCCGGGAGTAAGCGGAGGGATTCCAATAGCTGGTGGATGGCCTACTGATGTGGCTCAAACGCTGATCTATTTTTACCTACGCAACATGAAACACAGTGTCTCGAAAGGGATGTGAGTACGATATGTATAATGTATGTAAGGTAAAAAGCATATGCAAAGCATACTAAAGTATGATTGTAAGATAAAAAAACTGAATTTAAGCTGAAAGCTAAATAAGAGTCTAAACTAGAACTGATCTAGAACTGAACTGAAGTTTAAGCTGAAACTGTGCTAAAACTTGACAACTATCTGAACTAGTACATGTCTGATGTTATGGGCTATATCCCCTCAATCAGGTAACTATAAAAATGAATTAGCCTCACGTATAGTCATGCAATGCAAACTGTAGCTATATATGCGTATATAACATGCCTGACTAGTGTTATAGGCTATATCCCCCCAGTAGGTAAATATACAATCAAAAGTCCTGGCTGGTGTTATGGGCTATCTCCCCCGTCATATAACCAATAGGCCTCGCTGGCGTTATGGGATATATCCCCCAGCATAATCAATAGTCCTCACTAGCATTATGAGCAATATCTCCCAGCATAATCAATAGGCCTCGCTGGAGTTATGGGCTATATCCCTCCAGTATAATCAATGTAAGAATGTATGAGTCATAACACATGTGGCAACATTATATGGACTCAAGAGATCATGACAAAATCATAAACAGAATCACAAACGTAATCTGACGCTCGTCGTCCATAAGTTGGATGGAGGAGCCTATTCCCATTTTAGGGAGAAACTGAGTATGTACATGAGATACTACAGTTAATTAACTCATTATTTTCCCTCTATAATCAATTTAAAATCAAGGAACTCAAGATTTATCCAATTCTTCAAATTTCCAAAACTTTCTGCAGAATTTCCCCTAAAACTCGATGATCCCCAAAAATAACAGCAAGCATCACAATATATACTGAAATGGATACCCGAAAAAGATGATAATATCAAACTAAAGGTGATCCAGTTATCCATAATAGTGTCAAACAATCGACAAAACGAAATTATGAACGTAATGTCGGCTCATAGTGGCTAACTTGTAAATATGATTTAAGAATAATCTAAGCATCAAAACATAATAATTAATCTTTTATAATCTTAAATGAAGCTATTAGGATAATATGGGGGTTATGTATACATAAAAACATCAAATGAACGGAACAAATGGAAGTCCGAATGGCATAGGCCAAATGGGCGATTCGCCCTTTTGTTTTTGTTGTGTTTTTAAGTTCTAACCTAAAATAGTGTCTGCCACACGTCACATATGGAATTGAATACTATAAAAGTATAAATTAAATGCTGAAATGTTCCTTTAACAACTCTTAAAATATCAAGAAGAAAGGCTAGAACATAGCTAAACTAAATCATGAAACGAAACGAAAACCCTGCATACCTCTTATGTTCTTGCTTCCGAACTTTTTTCCCTTGATCCACACCCTTACTTATCTTTGTATAACTAAAATATAGATTTGTAAATCTTCCTTATACATGAATATCTTTCCAAAACACGAGGTAAGTAGAAAGGGGGATAGCAAATTCTTACCTATGTCGTAAGGATCGGGTTGATGTGTTTGCATCTTGATTTTGAGTTGCGGATGATGGAATTGCTTCAAAACCCTAAGACTGTCTTTAAGAGGTCTAAAGAGATTTTTTAGGTCTGATTTGGATTGAAATGAGGCTTAGATACGAAGGCTACAACTTTATATGTCAAGATAATTCTCAACCAATTTTATGGGTCCCAAAGGGAGCTGCTTGTGCAGTCTCGCAAAAATGCGAATATCTCTCCACTCCAATGTTGTATTTACAAATGGTGCATTAGAAACTAGACTCGTAAATCTTTAATTTTGTGGGTGGATCACCCAGAAATTATGATTACATTGAGAGAAAAGCTCCATAGCATTAGACCTAAAGTTTAAGTAAAATTATGAACGTAACTTGCGACAACTTTTGTCGACTTTTGTTTCCTAACTATTTTGACTTTTCAAACTTAACACACGACTATAATACGACTAAAATACCTCATAATATCACCTCATTATCATATTAAACACCCTAGTATCACCCCAAAAGTACGAGTTATAACATTCCCAACTTGTCGTTTCGACGAATCTTATTTTCTTCGATTTGTTTGGTTTCTAAACCTTCCAACTCTCTTGGTACTTGAAGTTCATTTTATTAAATATTTGTAACCTCCAAAGTAACATGATTAACTTACTTTATGTACTTTCAAAGATAATGTAATATTCGAGCATACATCAACTGACTTAAGACGTACTTTTACGTACGAAAATATGGGTGTAACATCATTCCCCCCTTTGGAACATTCGCCCTCGAATGTTGATTGATGTGCTTATTAGTCTCATAAACTATAACTCTTAAGAATACTTTTACACTGTCCTTTCCATCTAGGCAATTATTTTGTGAATAAATCCTGTCACGACCCAAACCGATGGGCCGCGACGGGCACCCGGTACCTTACTCAACCGAGTACCAACGTAGCGTATCTTTCTTATTACTTCACCATATACACGTGACATATGGGCCTAATTGGCCACCATGACCATTTATAAACTCAAAATATAGGACGACAAGGCCGTACAATCTTTCATGTACACGACATTTGTCTACAAGCCTCTAAGAGTACATAATTATCATAAAGGTCGGGATAGAGCCTCGCCATACCAAACCATACACATCTAAATCATATTGACCAAACAAGCAACTCCGGAGCAAATGGAGTGCACCAATATCTTCTGCTGAGCTGATCGCCTACTTGGAGGACACTCGACCTGTCTATCGAAACCTGCGGGCATGAAACGCAGCTTCCCCAAGTAAAAGAGACGTCAGTACAAATAATGTACCGAGTATGTAAGGAATAAAAATCAGTAAATAATAGACATGAGATAAACATGGAGTAAAAGACTCGACATATATGTCTGCATAGCTCTGTGAATCATTTCATTTTTATAATGTCATGCATATGCGTTTAAATATCATACCATGCATAGGTATATGTGTTCATAACAACTTCAAGCCTCTGAAGGCATCTCATCATATTATTTCGACCACTGTGGGCAAATCATCAACGTATACTAGCTGATCAGGTGGTGCGTATATAACGCCATAACCTTTTTCCATATCCCATATACATATAATAAACGTGTATATAACGTCATATGGTCATGGGTCAATGTACATGTATAAATGCATGAAATGCATAAGAAATACATTAATAAGATTTTTTCGGAATGTCATAAGTATAATATGCCTGTCGGATATATTTTATCAAATACGTATTTTTCTGAGACCCATGAACAGAAGATATAATAATAATTCACATGGGTAATCAAGAATATAGACACCCCTAATATTTCTATGAATAGAGTCATTTATGGAAATTGTGCATTTGCTCATTTCGTTTGTATTATTTGGATCATGCCAAAAGAAAGAATAAACAGCCTTAACATACCTGAGTCGATTCTCTTGAGAAAGATTACACCGTGCTTCCTTAATATTACAATATTTCACAATAGTAACATAAATACAACGCCTACTAATTGCTCCATCGTGGTAATTTGGTACTGGGGTATGCAAGTATTATGATTTTCTTCAATTATGGTCTACTGCAAGTTCCTTATGGAAAGAACAATTAGTTTGCATCTCCTAGAATTTTGTAAGAGACTAAAATGAAGCCAAATGGTCTCAAATCTTAAAGTGATCTTGAATGGAATGTGGGCCCACTTCAAGTGATGACTAACCACTTAAATCTTCACAATTTGACATCTTGCAAGACTCTTTAAGAGTCATATGAAATCTTGTTGAGTCTTTTACCGTAAGTGACTTATTTACAAGCTATATGAAATCCCTTACCTTTAGGATTTGTGGTTCCCACTTTTGGGGTTTAATTCATCCAACATTGCCCTAACATGCCACCTAAAGACCAAATAGTCACAATTACTTCAAGGCCTTGCTGCCACGTTGGTTGATTTCATTCTTATCCAAATATTTGAATTAATTATCCATTAATCACTTGATTAACTTGTTAATCTCCCATTAACCAATAATTACCCGATTATCCATATAATTAAGAATTATCTCAAATTACTTAAAATATTACTCATTTTTAGCATACCTTATACACCTCACTATAATGGCCATGTGGTACCTTGTATGGTACTAGTCCATAAATATCGGGTATTTTAGCTCGGGCCGCATTTTATCCCAAAATGTCAAACTTCGACGAAATTCATTTTCTTCGATTTACTTACCCTCTCACGTTCACGAATTTACTCATCACTTGTTTGAAAGATCATAATGCTTATAATCTCCAAAATAATCTCATTCCCGAACTTACGTCGATTAACTTACGACGAAACTTTAACATACAAAAATGCGGGATGTAACATCTCATTTTCCGAGCTTCCATCAATTTATTTATGGCGTACTTCCATGTACGAAAACATGGGGTATAACATCATTCCCTCATTTGGAACATTAATCCTCGAATGTTGACTGATGTACTTATCATTTTCATGACTTACGCCTTCCGAATACTTTAGTACTCTCATTTCCATCTGGAAAACTGTTCTGTGAATAATTCCAAAGGCCAAGGCATTTCACCCCTTTAGGCCTCTTTCTCATACTACGACTTGTGGTCGGAATCCTTCCAATCTCATAACTGTTGCTACCTTCCATCATGAAGCATGTACGACTCTGATCTTGTAAGTGTGCCTATGCGACTCTTCTTTCCTTTTTTCTCCAGTTTTTAGCCAATTCCTAGGCCTCACTTTGTAAACATTTACAGAGCTTGACAAGAAGACCCTCTGGGCATCTATATGTATAATGAAGTTCTTCGCTCGATACTTTGTCGAACTTACGAATATTGCTATATCTTATTTCATAGCCCCGGTTATCCATCCGTGTGACTTTACTGCATCTAGGTAGGTCATAATATACCATAACTCTTACTTCAATTTATTATTACTGAGGCCTGCTACCAAATTCAGGTTATTCTTGTCGCTTATATCATATGTATAAATCTAAGTCCTTTAATGCTTCCTCATTACTGTTCATCTTAAGAATGACGGCCTAATCTCATCTCATACTTTGTGAGTTTTGTCCATCCATTGTTGATTCACCTCAATATCGATCTACAATATACCACTGATAACTTGAAACTTCTTACGTAATTACTAGGGTTCACATTGCATCGTAGAACATTTGAAATGATTTTCCTGATCCACCCTGGGGTAATACAATACTATAGTTCCATAATCGTATTTCATAGCATCCCAATGTGATTTATTTACGTGGGTATTTTAATCCCGTACAATTCATAAAATCCTCTTCAAATCATTACTCAATCGAAGGCCCAATCGTCATCCTTTATCTAACACAATTACACCCTCATTGTACTATCAGGGCGGCATTCCATCTCTTCTAAATGCTATTAGTCTTAGACTCCTTTGAGTTCATACAGGCTATACTGAGCTTGGTATAACTTAGAGAAACCACCAGCTCTTCTTGTTTTCATGGCTTAATCCTAAGGACTTATCCATTCTCGTCACCTTCTCACTCGCCCTTTCTTATCCTTACTCCTGTCTTCCTAAAACCCTGTCGATTTACCATACTTTAGCTTGAGACCTACACATATTCATTTATACTACTCGTAACCTTCCTTCAAATCGTTTGCACCACATATTTCCTTATGTTATTTTGGAACATCAAGCGAGACATCACATCGTCTCTAGCTCTTCTTTACTATCTTGACTAGGCCTCTCGATACCTAGAACCCATAGGCTGGAAGATATGCCACTGACAATGCCGCTACCATTCTTGGATACTGAATCCCAGTGCTTCTAGCCTTCTATCCGAAGTATGGACTATTCACGATCTTCTGCATTTGAGTATCTCGTATGTTGTTCACCTTTACCTTACTTACCTGAAAATCTCACATCGTATCTTTTATCTCTTTCATAACCTCCCTTCCACATAGGTATAATTCACGTCCATAACTTGAAGCTCTATTATAACACTTGCACCTCTGGTGCATACACACTCCGGTGGGAGCTTCATATTGACTTCTTATGAGGTTGGTACTTTTCTGACTGGCTTTATTGTAGAGCCGTTATAGAATATGTCTACTGTATTATCTCTTTTATACCACTGATATTAAGAGTGATTCTGCAATGTCCTCAATCATGATTTCTATAATTTTCCGGGTCCAATAATCAGACTCCTGATTTACTTTATTGATGTAACTCTTTAGTTTCCTCTTTCTTCTGATCAGCCTTTATGTAGGCGTAATCTATCTTCCGATCTGCGGCTCATGGTATTTCTTTAGCCTTTCATGGGCGCTATGGAATATCCATGATACAATCTTCTAACGATTCAATTCTTTGTCTATGCCCTGGGCTCAATTCCTTCCTTTAACTTATACCAGAGTCTTCTATGTCTGTATGATTATCAACATATATGTTGCATGTATAAAAACTCTGAACTCGTGCGTTCATAACGTAACTAACTCTAGATTATCAATCGAATTATTCTTTCCGTTCTTTCTCAGTTTTCTTTAAATGTAAGCAATTACTTTTCCTGGTCTTCCTGTCCCCTTGTTGCGTGTATACTTAGCTTACCTTAATGCCAACACATATTGAATTCCATACAACTCATGTGATCTTGAATATCACTTCTGATTTTTCTTCCCGTTCATTAGGCACGGTAGGTGCCCCTTTCTTATGGAGTGCATACAGCGTTGTTGTGAAACTATTGTTATAAGATCACTTTCTCTTTAGGTCACTGAGCTTAGGTTGAATCTTACTTCCTTACTTCCTCAGCTAGTCTTTCATTGTAGTATATAGAGAGAATCCTCTGACTCTTGTAAAGCTATGAACTTATTACATTATATATTTGACAAACCTTTTGATGTCCTTCCTTGCCTATAATTATCCGTAGTTACTTACTTCCATGCCCTTGTGCTTGTAGTGTTGCGTCAGAACTGATATTTGGACTGTCTTCCCAGTGGCTTTCTCTTTTATTTCAGTAACACTCATATGGTACCTTTAACTACCCCAACTCCTATCTGAATATTTTTCAAGGATCACGATGTCATATCTGTGAGACTGAATTCACCATATTGGATTTTACTATGTTTATCTTGCACGATCTGTTAACTCGTCTGTAACCTCATGTTTAGCCATAACTAGGCTCTTCCTAAATCAATTACTGACTACTCGTTGGCCCATTATCATATCAATATTTCGCGTAATCTTTCTTGGGTTATTTCCTTTATCTTAACTTACCTCTCGCAATGGCTCCTTATTAATCACTAACATCTCGAGCAGGAACCCTTACTTCCTCTCCTTGACGTCGTGTTTGCATAATGCTCTGGTATCGTAGCATATCTGTAGGCTTTGAATAAGTGCCATCTCATCCCTTTTTCATTTTATTGCATTCTTCCTTTACCATTCCATAATTACTAGAATCACTTAATTCTGACTTAATGCCACCTCACTCCACATTCCCCCCTTTAGGGAAGTACTAATATTTAGCACTACAACGATCTACCTATAGATGTTTTACCTCTTCATCATTGGCGTCTTCTCGCATTATCGATGACCCTTACTCGCCTTGCGGTAATCCTTTTGTACCAAGGATAATGAAATTCCTTACTCGTGAGAGTGGCACTTAGTGTAACTGGCACACATAGTCCCTTAAGCTTAACTTTGCTCACATAGCTTGCATTAGGGAAGCGTCTTCCTGAATGACCATTCTCTGAATTTCTCATGAATCTTCTTCTGTTGTCCATTCTATTATTGCCGGAACGAAATCTGAAACTCTCATGATGCCGAGTATTATCCAATCACTCAGTCCCTAATTCACATTTAGTTTATCTTGTTCACCAGGCCATACTGATTTCTATTACTCTGGAGTCTAACTTTTCCTTCCGTTAGTTGCGTTGGAGTCACGAACTTATTTCTCGAAATAAGGATATGACTTTATGGCCTATATTCTTTTGTTGCCTCAAGGCATGTCACCTCTGGTCTTTTCCTTCACTTGACTATAGGTTCTGTAATATTGTCATCTTTTAATCCATATATCATATCTTACTCATAATGTTTCATTAACTCTTTTCTTATTTTTCACTAACATTTATGTCTATCACTTTATTCTGAAAACTTGAACAAGACATTCTTTTGCTTTTAGCTCCCCTTGCTCCATATACTGGCTCTTCGGGTTGCCTAACATTCTTTCTCTACTCGGGACGGGAGACACACTAAGGTAATATTTATCTCTTCCAGGCTTCCAGTGCCTATCTTTGTAGTACTCATATCTAGCTGTACTATTTTATAGTGCACCATCTGGGTGTCTCACAAGGAGATCTATTAGCACCTTTGAAATATCTTTTAGAAATGTCAGCTAACGCTAACAATCCATCCACCATTTTGGGTAACCTTAACCCCAGCTAGATCCTGATATCTTGCCTTCTCTTATACTACTCAAAAGGCTTATATTCCTCTGCGATAATCTTCATTAGCTGGGTAGCTCGTACCCTTTTTCATCTTGCTTCTTTTACTTGCTGAAACTTGTATTTATCTTCCGATTCTCTTATTCCTTTTTACCATAAGAGTGGATAGACATTATTGCCTTAGGGATCCTTATCAAGAAGTTTACACATCTTAGTACACATGATCTACTGAATACCTCATATTTATCCATCATAAGCATGATGCAAAAATTGAGTTCCTCTAGCTCAACTTTTCCATAGCCTTATTTAATCTATTACCAACCATCTTTCTAGATGTAGGCATCGTCGTATTCTGAATAAGATAGAGCTTAGGAAATTGAGTTCTTACACTGAGCTCTACCACACGATCTAGAGTAAGAAGAAAGAGTGACAGTCCTAAATGCCTATAGCCTCCTGCTTATAAGTGTGGTGCACAACACACCCATAAACAAGACTCTACTAGACACGGCTTGTAGACTCCCTAGGATAGAACTACTCTGATATCACTTTTTTCATGACCCAAACCGATGGGCCGTGACGGGCACCCGGTACCTTCCTCAACCGAGTACAAACGTAATGTATCTTTCTTATTACTTCATCATATACATGTGACATACGGGCCTAATAGGCCAACATAATCATTTATAAACTCAAAACATAGGCCGCCAAGGCCGTACAATCTTTCACGTACACGACATTTGTCTACAAGCCTCTAAGAGTACATAACTGTCATAAAGGCCGGGACAAAGCCCCGCCATATCAAACCATATACATCTAAATCATATTGACCAAACAAGCAACTCCTGAGCAAATGGAGTGCACCAATATCTTCTGCTGAGCTGATCGCCTACTTGGAGGACTCTTGACCTGTCTATCGAGACCTGCAGGCATGAAATACAGCGTCCCCAGGCAAAAGGGACGTCAATACAAATAATGTACCGAGTAAGTAAGGAATGAAAATCAGTAAATAATAGACATGAGAGAAACATGGAGTAAAAGACTCGACATGTACGTTTGCATAGCTCTGTGAATCATTTCATTATTATAATGTCATGCATATGCGTTTAAATGTCATACCATGCATAGGTATATGTGTTCATAACATCATCAAGCCTCTGAGGGCATCCCATCATATCATTTCGGCCACGGTGGGCAAATCATCAACGTATACCAGCTGATCACGTGGTGGTGCGTATATAACGCTATAACCTTTTACCATATCCCATATACATATAATATACGCGTATATAACGACATCTGGTCATGGGTCAATGTACATGTATAAATGCATGAAATGCATAAGAAATACGTTAATAAGATTTTCTCGGAATGTCATAAGAATAATATGCATGTCGGATAAATTTTATCAAATACGTATTTTTCTGAGACCCATGAACAGAAGATATAATAATAATTCACATGGGGAATCAAGAATATAGACACCCCTAATATTTCTATGAATAGAGTCATTGATGGAAATTGTGCATTTGCTCGTTTCGTTTGTATTATTTGGATCATGCCAAAAGAAAAAAGGGATAATCTTAACATACCTGAGTCGATTCTCTAGAGAAAGATTACACTATACTTCCTTAATATTGTAAAATTTCACAATAGTAACATAAATCCAACGCCTACTAATTGCTCCATCATGGTAATTTGGTATTGGAGTATGAAAGTATTATGATATTCTTCAATTATGGTCTACTGCAAGTTCCTATGGAAAGAACAATTAGTTTGCATCTCCTCAAACTATTTAAGAGACTAAAATGAAGCCAAATGGTCTCAAATCTTAAAGTGAGCTTGAATGGAATGTGGGCCCACTTCAAGTGGTGACTAACCACTTAAATCTTCAAAATTTGACATCTTGCAAAACCCTTTAAGAGTCATATGAAATCTTGTTGAGTCTTTTACCGTAACTAACTTATTTACAAGCTATATGAAATCCCTTACCTTTAGGATTTGTGGTCCCCACTTTTGGGGTTTAATTCATCCAAAATTGCCCTAACATGCCACCTAACTATCAAGACCAAATAGTCACAATTACTTCAAGGCCTTGCTGCCACGTTAGTTGATTTCATTCTTATCCAAATATTTGAACTAATTATCCATTAATCACTTGATTAACTTGTTAATCTTCCATTAATCAATAATTACCCGATTATCCACATAATTAAGAATTATCCCAAATTACTTAAAATATTGCTCATTTTTAGCATACCTTATACACTTCACTATCATGGCCATGTGGTACCTTGTATGGTATTAGTATATAAATACCGTATATTTTAGCTCGGGCCGCATTTTATCCCAAAATACCAAACTTCGACGAAATTTATTTTCTTCAATTTGCTTACCCTCTCACCTTCACGAATTTACTCATCACTTGTTTGAAATATCATAATGCTTATAATCTCCAAAATAATCTCATTCCCAAACTTACGTCGATTAACTTACGACGAAACTTTAACAAACGAAAATGCGGGATGTAACATCTTATTTTCCGAGCTTCCATCAATTTACTTATGGCGTACTTCCATGTACGAAAATATGGGGTATAACAAATCCAAAGGCCATGTCATCCCCCCCCCCCCCCCCCCCTCCTTTAGGCCTCTTTCTCATACCACAACCTGCGTTAGGAATTCTTCTAACATCGTAACTATTGCTACCTTCTGTTATGCAGCCTATACGACTTTGTCCTTGTACGCACACCTATGCGACTTTTTCTCTCATTTTTCCTCCAGCTTTTAACCAATCTCTCTAAGCCTCACTTTGTGAACATATACAGAACTATGACAGTTTGTCCCTCTGGGCATCTATAGGTATACTGAAGTTCTTCGCTTGGTACTTTGTCGAACTTACGACTATTTCTATATTTTTTTTCATAGCGTCGATTATCTATCATTATGGAATTACTGCATCTAGGTAGTTCATATTATACCATAATACTTAATTCAGTGTATTATTACCGAGGTCTGCTACCCAACCCCAAGTTACCTTCTCCCTGCTTATCCTTTATGTATAAATCTAAGTCCTTTAATGCATCCGCATTCTGTTCATCTTAAGAATGACAGCCAAATCTCATCTCATATTTTTGAACTTTTATCCATTTATTGTTGATTCACCTTAATGTTAATCTATAATCTACCACTGATAACTTGAAACTTCTTACATAATACATTGTCACTAGGGCTCACATCGCATCGGTCTGAAGTTATTTTCCTGATCCACCTAGGGATGATACTATACTTCAACAACCGTATTTTATAGCATCTCAATATGATTCATCTTATGGGGGTACTCTAATCCCATGCAATTCATGAAATCCCTTCTCTTTGAATCATTACTCAATCGAAGGCCTAAACGTCATCCTCTTGTCATTTATCACAATTACACTCTTATTCTACTACTAGGGCACATTCCATCTCTTCGAAATGCTCCTAGTCTTAAACTCCTCCGAGTTCATTCAGGCTATACTAAGATTTCTATAACTTAAGAAAACCATCAGCTCTCTTATTTTGATGGGCTTATTCCCGAGGCCTTCCCTATTATCGTCACTTTCTCACTCACATTTTTTCTTATCCTTACTCTTATCTACCTAAAACCATGTCTCTCTACCATACTTTATCTTGTGACCTACACATATATATTTATGCTACTCGCAACCTTCCTTTATCTTGCTAGCACCATAGATTTTCTTATCTTATTCTGGAATCTCAAGCGAGACATCTCGTCACCTCTAACTCTTCTTTACTATCTTAACTGGACCTCTCAGTACCTGAAAACCATAGGTTGTCTTAGGTATGTCACACTCTCTGACACTAACTCGATGGTAGCCTGATCTCAAGTCTATCTTCGAGAAACACTTGGCAGCCTGAAGTTGGTTCAATAAGTCATCAATTCTAGGAAGGGGATATTTATTCTTGATCGTGACCTTTTTCAGCTGTCTGTAATTTATGCACATACGTAGGGACCATCTTTCTTTTTCAAAATGAGACTAGTGCTCCCCAAGGAGAAGTGTTAGGTCTAATGAAACCTTTATCTAGCATATCTTTCAACTACTCCTTAAGCTCCTTTAATTATGCGGGTGCCATCCTGTAAGGAGGAATAGATATTAGTTGCGTACCCGGCACTATATCGATGGGAAAGTCAATTTTCAGCTTTGGAGGAAGACCAGCTCATCTAGAAATACGTGAGGGAACTTTTTCACTACTAGAACTGATTCAAGAGTCAGCATTCCCTTAGCGATCATTTTCCTTGTCTTAAGGTACGAAATAAATCTACCTTTTGGTGATGTAGAAACACATTTTCATTCTATAGCTGACTCTTCTAGAAAATTGAACTGGACTTTCTTAGCTCTACAGTCAACATTAGTATAAAAAGAAGACAACTAATCCGTACCAAGTATAACATCAAAGTCAACCATTTCTAACTCAATCAAGTCATTTGTAGTACTACGGTCGCCAATCGCCACCGTGCAACCTCTGAAAACACGCCTAACTATACCAAATCACCAACTGAGGTGGCTACCTCAAAAGGTTTAATGGCTTCTGGTTCTATCCCAAACTTAGTAGCAACAAAGGGAGTAACATATGATAGTGTAGAACCAGGATCTATCAACACATATCATTATGAGAATTCACTAATAAAGTACATGTAACAACATTTGGTGAAACCTCCCAGTTCTGACGACCAGCCAGAGTGTAGGTGCGGTTCTGGGGACCGCCTGTAGTAGGAGCTCTGCCCCGTCCTCTACCACGACCTGCTAGTGTCTAGGGAACTTGCCCTTGCGGGCATGCTGGTGTTGAAGAAGCTGCAAATGATCTCACTGGATGAGTTGCACCACTACCATCCCTAGACGGGAAATCTCTCATACAATGGCCTGACTCGCCACAAACATAACATGTATCTACAACCAACTAGCATCGGCCCAAATGGCGTCTACCACAGTCAGAACACCTAAGGTAAAGTACACCACCATGACTATCTCTAGACTGCAGAGCTCAATCATATCTCAGCCCCTGAAATCGTGAAGGAGTACTAGCTGCTGGTTGCCTAACACTTTGTTGTCTACTAGCACCAGATGTCTCACCAAACGAACCTGAAAATTTGCCTTACCTTCTTGATCTTTTATCTCTGTCAGCCCTCTGCTTCTGTTTCCTTTCCTCAAGTGCTAAGGCGGATGCATGCACACGTGCATTGTCCATAACCGGCTGCATATATATAGCCATACACTCATTTACTAAGTGTGAACTAAGTCCAATTACATAATTGCGTACCTTGTCCTCTATGTCTAATACAACTGCAGGAGCAAACCTCGCCGAACAATTAAAGCAAAGGTTGTATTCTACAACACTCACACCCACTGTCTCAATGTCAGAAACTGATCCAATCGTGCTCTACGCATCTCTATAGGTAAGTAATGGCGGATGAATGCCTATGAGAACTCTTGCCATGTAGATGGAGCAGCATTTGCTCCCGTAGACATCTCCCAAGAGGTATACGAACTGGTTGCTAGATGTTGTTATCTATATGATGCCAATTCAACTGACTCTCTATCTATGACATGCATAACTTTGAAGGCACTGGCTACTCTGTCTAGGAAATCCTGGGGATCCTCTGTTGTAGTAAATCCCGTGAAAACTGGAGGCTCTTATCTAAGGAAATCACGAAGCCTAGAACATGTATCGTCACCCTGAGGACATGTATGCTGCCGTCTGGACTAAGTAGTTGCAATGCTAGTCAACAATCTGACGGCCTCCCTCATGTCATCGTGCTGAGGAGCCAGAGGTGCGGTAGCTGGAGCACCCCTAACCTCTCCCTGAACAGATGGAGTCTGAAGCTCCTAATGGAACCTCATGTCTGGACTTCACTTGCTTATCTAACTCAAGGGGTACTCTGCTATTACCCTGGCTAGCAACGGCTTTGCCCTTCTGGGCAGCTGTGAGTCTCTTCAGCATCATCGCTAAATATAAAACGTTTTGTCAGAAGGCTGAATTCTTATAACATAGCTCTATCGCACGATCCAGAGAGAAAAGAAGGACACTCATCCTATAATGCCATGTTGCCTAATATTTATAAGTGTAGCACGCAACATACCCAAAAAA
This sequence comes from Nicotiana otophora, assembly GCA_000715115.1. NCBI lineage: Eukaryota > Viridiplantae > Streptophyta > Magnoliopsida > Solanales > Solanaceae > Nicotiana > Nicotiana otophora. Next base: position 51,070 of record AWOL01S0008100.1, on the reverse strand, counting down.
CAGACTCCACTAGACACGGCTTGTAAACACCCTAGGACTCAACTTCTTTGATACCATATTTGTCATGACCCAGTCTAAGGCCGCAATGGATAACTGAGACTAAGTGTTGATCATCACTAAACTTGCTAATAATCTACTAATCATGAATATAAATGGATAAACTGAACAAGCATAAGCATAGCTTATAAGAATTGTACAATCTAGAAAGCTGACAAAGCTAACACAAGCTGAGATATAAAAACATACTAACTGTAGAGGTGCATAGCTACAGGCCTCTAGGAGTGTTGAACTGAAAAAGTACTGGATGAAACCCAAACTAGTTGATTGTACGCATACCAAAGGATAAGTAACTTCGAGAGTAAGCAAAGTAACTCCAACAGCTGGTGAATGTCCTACTGATGTGGCTCAAATGCTGGTCTATTTGTACCTGTGCGGCATGAAATGCAGTGCTCCGGGAGGAACGTGAGTACGATATGTACAAAGTATATAGGGTGGAAAGCATATGTAAATCATACTAAAGTATGACTGTAAGATGGAAATCTGAATATAAGCCAAAAGCTAAATCAGAGTCTGAACTATTAACTGATCTGGAACTGAATCGAAGTTTAAGTTGAAACTGTGTTGAAACTTAACAACTATCTGAACTCATATATGTTTGGTGTTATGGGATACCCCAAATCAGGTAACTGTAAAACTGAACTAGCCTCATGTATAGACATGCAATGCAAACTATAGATATACGTGTATATACCATGCCTAACTAGTGTTATGGTATATATCCCATCAGTAGGTAAATATATAATCAATAGGCACAGCTGGTGTTATGGGCTATCTCCCCCGAGCATATAATCAATAGGCCTCGCTGGCGTTATGGGCTATATCCCCCCAGCATAATCAATAAGCCTCATTGGCGTTATGGGCTATATCTCCCTAATATAATAAATGTAAGCGTGTATGAGGCATAACACATGTGGCAACATCATATGGACTCAAGAGATCATGAAGCAAATCACAAATGGAATCACAAATGTAATCTAACGCTCGTCGTTCATAAGTTGGACGAAGGAGCCTATTCCCATTTTAGGGAGAAACTGAGTGTGTACATGAGATACTACAGTTAATTAACTCATTAGGATCCCTCTATAATCAATTTATAACCAAGGAACTCAAGATTTGTCCAACTCTTCGAATTTCCAAAACTTTCGGCAAAGTTTCCACTAAAACTAGATGATCTCCAAAAACAACAGAAAGCACCACAATATACACGGTAATGGCTACCTGGCCAAGATAATAACATCAAACTAAAGGAGATCCAGTTATCCACAATAGTGTCAAATAATCGACAAAACGGAATTATGAACGTAATGTCAGCTCATAGTGGCTAACTTGTGACATGAAAGTCTAAATATGATTAGAATAATCTAAGCATCAACACATAATAATTAAGCATTTATAATCTTCAATGAAGCTATTATGATAATATGGGTGTTAGGTATACATAAAAACATCAAAGGAACGTAACAAACGGAAGTTCGAATGGCATAGGACAAATGGGCGATTCGCCCTTTTTGTTTTTGTTGTGTTTTTAAGTTCTAACCTAAACTAGTGTCTACCATACTTTACATGTGGAATTGAATATTATACAAGGATGCAATACATGCTGAAATTTCCCTTGAACAACTCTTAAAAGATCAAGAAGAAAGGCTAGAACATAGCTAAACCAAATCATGAAACGAAACGAATACATACCTCTTGTGTTCTTGCTTCCAAACCTTCTTCCCTTTGATCCACACCCTTACTTATGCTTGTATAACTAAAATAAAGAGGTGAAAATCTTCCTTAGCCATGAAGCTCTTTCCAAAACATGAGTTATAAGGAGAAAGGGGGATGGCTAAGTCTTACCTATATCGTAAGGATTGCGTTGATGTGTTTGGGTCTTGATTTTGAGTTGCGGATGATGAAATTGCTTAAAATCCCTTCGGAGGTCTAGAGAGAGTTTTTAGGTCTGATTTGGATCGTAATGGGGCTTAGAGACGAAGGCTACAACTTTATATATCAACATAATCCTCAACCGGCCTTGTGGGTCCCAAAGGAAGTTTCTTGCGCAGTCTCGCAAAAACGTAAATTTCTCTCCACTTCGACATTGTATCGATAAAATTTTTTATGCATTTGAAAATAGACCGGTAGATCTTCAATTTTGTGGTTGTATCACCCCGAAATTCTGATTACATTGAGATAAAAGCTCAGTAACATTAGACCTAAATTTTAAATTAAATTATAAACGTAACTTGCAATAACTTTTGTCGACTTTTGTTTCCTAACTCGTTTGACTTCAAAACTTAACACACGACTATAATACGACTACAATACCTCATAATATCACCTTCTTATCATGTTAATCACCCTAGTATCATCCCAAAAGTACGGGTTATAACATTCCCAACTTGCCATTCGACTAAACTTATTTTCTTCGATTTGTTTAGCTTCTAAACCTTCCAAACCTATTGGTACTTGAATTTCATGATCTTAATATTTGTAACCTCCAAATTAACATGATTAACTTACTTTATGTACTTTCAAATATGATCTAATTTCCGAGCATACATCAACTGACTTACGACGTACTTTTACGTACGAAAATATAGGGTGTAACAACAACTTTCCAATAATCTCTTCCGGGATTAGATTGATATCTGCTAACCAGACCTACGGCATAACAAATATATGGGTGAGTACACATCATAGTGTACATCAAGCTCCCAGCAACACTTGAATATGAAACTCGAGACATATATTTCTTTTCATTTTCAGTCTTAGGACACATTTCAAGGATTAAAGTTTCACATCTCACCATTGGAGTATCCATGGATTTGCAACTATTCATGCGAAAACACACCAAAATTTTCTTTATATAAGTTTCTTGAGATAGACTCAATAACTTTTTGGAACAGTCTCTTTGGATCTTAACTCTAAGGATATAGTCTGCCTCACCCATAGCTTTCATGTTAAATGACTTTGAAAGACATGACTTGATAGTTTTCAAATAGTCCAAATTGTTTCCGGCTAATAAAATATCGTCTATGTAAACAGAAAGAATTACAAACATCCCATTAGGCTTTTTCACACAAATGCAATGGTCTTCATTGATCATGGTGAAATCATACGAGAACACCTCTTTGTGAAATCTCAAATACCATTACCTTGAAGATTGCTTCAGGCCATAAATAGATCTTCTCAATTTACAGACCTTCTTTTCTTGGCCTTAAACGATGAAGCCTACATGTTGTTCCATGTAGATTTTTTCGTTTAGTTCTCTATTGAGAAAAGTTGTCTTCACGTCCATTTGGTGTAATTCCAAATCCAAATGTTCAACAATAGCCAAAAGTAAGCGAATTGAGGTAAACTTCACAACTGGTGAAAATGTTTTCTCATAATCTATTTCAGCTTCTTGAGTAAAGTCTTTTGCCACTAATCGTGCCTTGTATCTTTCTATTGACCCATTCATTTTGCATTTAACTTTGAGAACCCATTTGTTCCCAATAGCTCTGTGCCCAGGCGGAAGGTCAACTAGATCCCATACTTTGTGGGTTTTTATGGACTCTAGTTCTTCTTTCATTACTTTCATCCACTCATCTTTCCAGGGCTCAATAAAGTCTCGGTCACAGACTTTGGCTTATCCATTTCGGAAGGAGATACCAAGAAAATGTAATCTTCAATAAGTATATTTGGGTATATTTTTCCTGGTACTCTTTTGTAGTTGAAATTCATATTCGTCAGAAGAATTTTGGGATCGAGAACTCCCACTCCTACTCGAATCAAGAACAAGGTCTTGATCGATTTAATTTTCAACTGTGTCAGAAGACATTTGCTGACTATCTGAGTTCAACATTTCATAAAGAGGCTCTCCATTCTTTACCTCTCCCTTCTTTGGAAAATCATTTTCCAAAAATATGACATCTCGTGATTCAATCTCAGTAACACTTCCATCATCTAATTCACCAATGAACACATATCCTTTGGAATGTTCCAAATATCTTAAAAAGATATATTTCTTGCCTTTTGGACCTAATTTAACTAACTTTCTAAAATAATATTTTACATATAAAGCACAAACCCAAGGTCGTAAATCATTTAAGTTTGGTTTATGAACAGTCCAAAGCTCATAAGGTGTGGAAGAAACTGATTTAGAAGGCACTTTGTTCAATATGTAGGTTGCAGTCAATAACGCATCTCCTCAAAAGGAGATAGGTAAATTTTCTTGTGCCATCGTTAACGTTAGCATGCCCAACAGTGTTCTATTCCTCCTTTCTACTATACCATTTTGTTGAGGTGTGTAAGGAATAGTTAATTGTCTGGTGATGCCCTTTTCGTTACACAATTCTTCAAATTGTTTTGATAGATATTCATGCCCTCTAGAGATTCTTAAGGTCTTAATCCTTTTGTCTAATTGATTCTCAACTTCATTCAAATATTTCTTAAAGCATTCTAGTGCTTCGTATTTGTGAGAATTCAAATAGACATAACCAAAGCGCATGAAATCGTCAATGAACGTAATGAAATACAAAGCACCAGACCTAACCCTCACATTCATTGGACCACAGATATCAGAATGGATTAATTGCAATGAAAAATTAGCTCTCTTAGCCTTTCTAAATGGTTTATGTGTAATCTTTCCGGCAAGACAATTTTCATATGCTGGCATTTCAATTTTAGAGAAAGAACCTAAATGTCCTTGCGTAGCCAATCTATTCATACGATCCTGCCCTATGTGACCTAATTTTACATGCCATGTAATAACATCAACACCATTATTACTATAATAACATTCCATAACACAACAGTCAACATAATAGTTATACATAGAAGGATTACAATCTAACACAATAAAATTGTAACGATCCGCGGGTCATTTCGCTTTCTAGATCCTTGTTCAGCTAAATAAGACTCCTCGTATGTGCTTCTACTATTTTATAACTTGCAAGGATGATTATTTCTGGATTTGGAAGGGTTCGAGTTGAAATCAGAACACTTAGTTCCTTTGTATTTGCTTTAAAGGGCCAAGTTTGACTTCGGTCAACATTTCTAATAAATGACCTCAAAACCAGGATTTGACGGTCCCAATGGGTTTGTATGATGATTTTGGACTTGGGCGTGCGTTCGGATCGGGTTTTGGGTGACTCGGGAGAGTTCGGCGCCTAAAGTTGAAAGTTGGTTTATTGAAGGTTTTAAAGTTCTTTAAATTTGGTTTGGAGTAGGTTTTGGTGTTATCGAGGTCCGTTTGGGATTTCTGAGCCCGAAAATAGTTTCGTATCGTGATTTAAGACTTGTACGCAAATTTTGGTATCATTCCTAGTAGTTTAAATATGATTTGGCATGTTCGGAGCAAGTTGGAAGAACTTGAAGTTCATAAGTTGATTTGATTTGGTTTGGGGTGCGATTCTTAGTTTTGGTGTTGTATTCCGCATTCCGAGGGTTAGAGCGAGGCCGTCTCATGTTTACAAACTTGTTGGTATGTTTGGACAAGGCCTCGGGGGCCTCGGGTACTACTCGAACGTTGCACGGGTCGAGCTAGAGCTAAAATGGGGTTATTGGTACACCAGTTCTAGTGTGCCCACACCTGCGAGCTTTTGGCCACAGGTGCAAGCTCTTGGCCGCAAAAGCGGTTTTGGCCATTTGGCTAGTGGATCGCAGAATCATAGGAGCATGCACAGAAGCGGCCTCACTTCTGCGATGATGAGTTCGCAGGTACGAGAAGGCCGCAGATGCGCTCCACCTCTGCAGAAGCGGGAGCTCGTCCGCAGAAGTGGAATCAGCCAACCTGGGCTAGGACCGCACCTGCGATGACTTTTTCGCATGTGTAGTGCCGTAGATGCGGCCCCAGGTCCGCAGAAGTGGAAATGCCAGAGGCACTGAGGTCTTTTTAATACGGGACTTAGGCCATTTTGGGTTCATTTATTGCATTCCTTGGGCGATTTTGCAGCTCTTAGAGAGAGGATTTTCACCTAGCTATTGGATGTAAGTAATTTCTATCAAATGTAAGTTAAATATATAGGTTTTGATAAAAATGGGATTTAACCACGAAAATGGTTATGGAATTGGGTGAAAATTATATATTTGAGTTCGTGAGGTTATGGGTAACAATTATATTCAAATATTTCTAGAATTCGAACACGTGGGCCCGGGGATGAATTTTAGGAATCCTCCAATTGGGGGTTAGGCAATTACTCTAATAGTTAGATTATGAACTTTTGAATATGTATTGACTAATTTATACAACATTTGACTAGTTGCAGGCTGTTCGGCACTGAGTTGAGACTTTATAGTGAATTTGAGGCAGGAAAGCGAGCTTTAAGACAAGGTAAGTCTTTTGCCTAACCTTGTAAGAGGGAATTTACCACATAGGAGATTTAAATTACTCTTTGCTTCTAGTTGTGGGGACTACGTACACACGAGGTGATGAGAGTCCATGCGTAGCCACTAATTATGTTATGTCCGGGTAGTTTAGGACCCAGATCATGAACTACTTGTAATGTTTGCATCCTATTTGTTAGTTAAAGTGCCTAAACTATATTGGAACTTAATAGAGGAATTGTAAAAGGCCGACTTCCACTTACTTCTAGTCATGCCACCAGTGGATCCAGTAGAGGATCCTATTATTGAGGAGTGGGGCGAGGTGCTTGCAGCAGAGCCAGCCCCAGTGGATTTTATGTCCGCACCGGGATTCCAAGAGGTCATGGTCCGTATGCTGCGATTCATGGATTATATGACTTAGGCTGGTTTATTTCCAGCAGAACCAGCCACGTCTTAGGCGGGTGGGGGAGCACAGACCCTTACCGCTCAGGCTCTAGGTTATGCAGCTGCCGTATATCAGACCTCGGGCGCACTACCCATGGGCGGAGCTTAGCCAGTTGCAGCAGCTATACCTGAGCCCAGACCAGATGCGGCCGGCGATCCGCAAACGCTATTGGATAGATGGACTAGGCTGCATCCTCCTGTCTGTAGGGGTGAGCGGCATGAGGACCCCCAAGATTTTATTGATCGTGCAGGGACAGACTGCAAAACATGAGGATATTAGAGTCCCACGGGGTGGACTTTACCACCTTTCAGTTGGAGGGCAGGGCCCATAAGTGGTGGCAGTCCTATCTTCTCGGCAAACCAGCAGGTTCTCCTCCCAGGACTTGGGATCAGTTCACATGCCTCTTCTTGGACAAATATATTCCATCCTCTCAGAGGGAAGAGTTGTGGTTTTAATTCGAGCAGCTCCAGTAGGGTCAGATGTCGGTGACCGACTATGAGGCGAGATTCTCAGAGTTATCTCGGCATGCACTTATGATACTTCCTATCGATGCAAAGAGAGTCTGAAGGTTTGTTGTAGGGTTTCACTCTAGTATTCAATCCAATATGGCCCAGGAGGTTGAGATGGGGACTTCTTAAGGGCTAGTTGTGGAGATAGCTCGGAAGATCGAGGGTGTCCATTAGCGGAGCCGAGAGCAGGCAACGAGGGATAAGCGATTTTGATATTCCGGAGAGTTCAGTGGTGCCTCGATTGGGGGAAGAGGTCAGTTCATGAGGGGCCAGTCTAGCAGGACCACCTATCCAGCATCGCCACCTTCTCGGGGTGCTCTTGTGTGACCTTATTCCAGCGCCTTGCTGGAGAGTTCCTACCGCCTACCAGTTACTCAGGGTTCCTCCAGTGGGTATTCAGGCCATCAGTGTCAGACTTCAGATTAGCAGTCCACCGTATCGAGAGGTTGTTTCGAGTGCGGGGATCTTAGTCATGTGCAGAGGTTCTGCCCCAGGCTTCGAGGCAAGGTAGTGCAGCAAGGTCAGCAGTTTATGATCACAGCACCAGCTGCCACACCAGTCTTCCGGCCACCCAGATGCGGAGGGCAGATGGGTAGGGGCCGTCCTAGAGGTGGAGGCCATCCAGGTGGTGCTCCAGCCAGATTCTATGCCTTTTCAGTCAGACCAGATGCAGTAGCCTCAGATGCCGTGATCACAGGTATTATTTCTGTCTGTGGTAGGGATGCTTTGGTATTATTCGATTTAGGGTCTACGTATTTATATGTTTCATCTCTGTTTGCTCATTTCTTGGGAGTTCCTCGTGAGTCCTTGGGTACTCATGTTTATGTGTCCACTCCAGTGGGCGATTCTGTTATTGTGGATCGGGTCTATCGGTCATGTATCATGACTTTCTGTGGTTATGAGACTAGAGAGAATCTTATGTTGCTTGATATGACCGACTTCGAGATCATCTTAGGCATGTATTGGTTGTCCACATATCACACCATCCTTGATTTCCATGCCAAGACTATTACCTTGGTGATGCCAGAGCTTCCTAGATTGGAGTGGAAAAGTTTGTCTGTCAGCGCTTCTAGTCGGGTTATCTCCTTTCTGAAGGATCGACATGGTCGAGCAGGGTTGTTTGGCTTATCTAACCTATTTTTGGGATATTACCACAAAGACTTCGGTGATTGATTCAGTTCCCGTGGCCCAAGAGTTCTCCGATGTATTTCCTTTTGATCTTCCAAGCATACCACCAGATCGTGATATCAATTTCTATATTGACTTGGCTCCAGGTACCCAGCCTATCTCTATTACACCAAATTGCATGGCGCCGAAAGAGTTAAAGGAGTAGAAGGAACATCTTGAGGAGTTTCTAGCAAAGGGGTTCATTAGACCAAGTGTATTTCCTTGGGATGCACCGATGTTATTTGTGAAGAATAAAGATGCGACTATGTCAATGTGCATTGATTACCGCTAGTGGAACAAAGTTACCATTAAGAAAAAGTACCTATTGCCGTGTATTGATGATTTGTTTGACCAGTTGTAAGGTGTTAGGGTGTTCTCTAAGATCGACTTGAGATCGGATACCATCAGTTGAAGATTCGGGATTCGGATGTTCCAAAGACGGCTTTTCAGACTAGATATGGCCATTATATGTTTCTAGTGATGTCCTTTGGTTTGACTAACGCCCCGGCAGCATTTATGGATTTGATGAACCGGGTGTTCGGGCCATATATTGACTCATTTTTCATTGTCTTCATTGATGACATTTTGATCTACTCGTGTAGCATGGAGGAGCACCAGCAGCATTTGAGAGTGGTGCTTCAGACCTTGCAGGAACAGAAACTATATGTTAAGTTCTCCAAGTGTGAGTTCTAGTTAGATTTATGGCATTCATGGGATATGTGGTATCAGGCGAGGGTATTAATGTAGATCCCAAGAAGATCGAGGCAGTTCAGAGCTGGCCTCTTCCTACCACAGCGACCAAGATCAGGAGCTTCTTGGGGTTAGCAAGTTATTATCGTCGATTTGTGGAGGGCTTTTCATCTATTTCAGCACCTCTGACTAGATTGACCCAAAAGGATGCTCTGTTCTGATGGTCCGATGATTGTGAGGTGAGCTTCCAGAAGCTCAAGACCGTATTGACTTCAGCACCAGTGTTAGTGTTGCCTTCCGGTTCAGGGATGTATATTGTGTATTGTGACGCTTCACGCGTTGGTTTGGGTTGTGTATTGATGCAGGAGGACGAGTTATTGCATATGTTTCACGTCAGCTGAAACCCCATGAGAAGAATTACCTTGTACACAATTTGGAGTTGGCCGCGAATGTTCATGCTCTCAATATCTAGAGGAATTATCTTTATGGGGTGTCCTGTGATGTTTATACCGATCACCGTAGCTTGCAGCATTTGTTCAAGCAGAGGGTTCTCAATTTGAGGTAGCACAGGTGGCTTGAGTTACTAAAAGATTATGATATTACCATCCGGGCAAGGCGAATGTAATTGCGGATGCCTTGAGCAGAAAGGCGGAGAGTATGGGTAGTTTGGCATTCAGTTAGGTAGAGGAGAGGCCACTAGCTTTGGACATTCAGTCCTTGGCTAACAGACTTGCGAGGTTGGACGTCGTCACCCAGTCTTCACTATTCGAGTAGATCAAGGCTCGTCAGTTTGATGATCCGCACTTATTGGTTCTCAGAGAGACAGTACTACAGGGTGGTTCCAAAGAGGTTACTATCGGTGAGGATGGTGTTCTGTGACTCCAGGGTCGCCTATGTGTCCCTAATGTTGATGGATTGAGGGAAAAGATTCTAGAGGAGGCACACAGTTCTCGGTATTTTATTCATCCAGGTGCTACGAAGATATATCGCAACCTGAGGCAGCATTATTGGTGGTGGAGGATGAAGAAGGACATAGTTGAGTATGTAGTAAGGTGCTTTAATTGCCAGCAGGTTAAGTATGAACATCAGAGGCCAGGTGGCTTACTCCAGCAGATGGTTATACCTTAGTGGAAATGGGAGCGCATTACTATGGATTTTGTAGTTGAGTTTCCGCGGACCTTGGGTCATTGTCGACAGGTTGACCAAGTCGGCACACTTCATTCCATTAGTGACCACGTATTCTTCAGAGAGATTGGCCCATATTTACATTCAGGAGATTGTTCAGTTGCACGTTGTGCCTATCTCCATTATATCAGATAGAGGCCCTCAGTTTACTTCGCATTTCTGGAGGGCAGTACAGAGTGAGTTGGGGACCTGGGTAGAGCTCAGTATAGCCTTTCATCCGCAAACCGACGGACATTCGGAGCGGACAGTTCAGATCTTGGAGGATATGCTCAGAGCGTGTGTGATTGACTTCGGAGGACAGTGGGATCGATTCTTACCTTTGGCCGAGTTTTCTTACAACAACAGTTATTAGTCCAGCATCGAGATGGCTCCATTTGGGGCTTTATATGGCCGGCAATATTGTTCGCCCATCGGATGGTTTGAGCACGGCGAGGCTAAGTTATATGGTACTAATTTAGTGAAGGATGCCTTGGAAAAGGTAAAGTTGATTCAGGAGCGACTTCGCACAGCACAGTCCAGACAGAAGAGTTACGCGGATCAGAAGGTACGTGATTTATCATTTATGGTGGGCGAGAAGGTTCTCTTGAAGGTCTCGCCGATGAAGGGAATCATGAGGTTCGGAAAGAAGGGCAAGTTGAGCCCAAGGTTTATAGGTCCATTTGAGGTGTTGAAACAAATTTGGAAGGTTACTCATGAGCTTGCTTTGCCTCCCAGTCTATAGGGAGTTCATCCGATTTTCCACGTGTCAATGCTTTGGAGGTATCATTCTGACATGTCGCATGTGTTAGACTTTCGCACAGTTCAGCTAGATGAGATCCTGGGTTATGAGGAGGAGCCAGTTACCATTATTGACAGACAGGTTCTCCAGCTGAGGTCCAAGAAGATTTTTGCGGTAAAAGTTCAGTGGAGGGGCAAACCAGTCGAGGAGGAGACTTGGGAGGCCGAGGAGGACATGCGGAGCAGATATCCACACCTATTCAGCACTCCATGTATGATTCTAGACTCGTTCGAGGACGAACGTTTGTTTAAGGGGTGGAGAATGTAACAACCCGACCGGTCATTTCGCTTTCTAGATTCCCGTTCACCTAAATAAGACTCCTCGTATGTGCTTCTATTATTTTATGACTTGCGGGGATGATTATTTCGGGATTCGAAAGGGTTCGGGCTGAAATCGGAACACTTAGTTCTTTTGTATTGGCTTTAAAGTGCCAAGTTTGACTTGGGTCAATATTGCTAGTAAACCACCTCGAAACCGGGATTCGATGGTACCAATGGGTTCAAATAATTATTTTGGACTTGGGCGTGTATTTGGATCTGGTTTTGGGTGACTCGGGAGCGTTTCGGCGCCTAAAGTGGAAAGTTAGTTAATTGAAGGTTTTAAAGTTCTTTAAATTTGGTTTGGAGTAGGTTTTGGTATTATCGAGGTTTGTTTGGGATTCTGAGCTCGGTAATAGTTCCGTATGGTGATTTAATACTTGCACGCAAATTTTGGTATCATTCCGAGTAGTATAAGTATGATTCGGTACGTTCGGAGCAAGTTGGAATAACTTGAAGTTCATAAGTTGATTCGATTTGGTTTGGGGTGTGATTCTTAGTTTTGGTGTTGTATTCCACGTTTCGAGGGTTCGAGCGAGTCCGTTTCATGTTTACAAACTTGTTGGTATGTTTGAACGAGCCCTCAAGGGCCTCGGGTGCTACTCGTACGTTGCACGGATCGAGTTAGAGCTAAAAATGGGATGTTGGTGCATAAGTTCTGGTTTGCCCGCACCTGCGAGCTTTTGGCCGCAGGTGCGAGATCTTGGTCGTAGAAGTGGTTTTGGCCGTTTGGCCAGTAGATCACAGAAGCGGAGGAGCATGCGCAGAAGCGGAGTCAGCCAGCCTGGGCTAGGACCACACCTGCGATGACTTTTCCGCAAGTGCAGCGCCACAGATGCGGCCCCAGGTCCGCAGAAGCAGAAATGCTGGAGGCAGTGAGATCCTTTTAATTCGGGACTTAGGCCATTTTAGGTTCATTTATTTCATTCCTTGGGCGATTTTGGAGCTCTTAGAGAGATGATGTTTACCTAGCTATTGGAGTTAAGTAATTTCTATCCAATGTAAGTTAAATACATAGATTATGGGTAGATTAAAAATTATGAAAATTTTGGGTTTAGATGAAAAACCTAGGTTTCGATAAAAATGGGATTTAACCACGAAAATGGTTATGGAATTGGATGAAAATTATATATTTGAATTCGTGAGGTTATGGGTAACAATTATCTTTGAAAATTTTTGGAATCCGGGAACGTGGTCTGGGGGATGAATTTTAGGAATCCTCCAATTGGGGGTTGGGTAATCACTCTAATAGCTAGATTATGAACTTTTAAACATGTATTGACTAATTTATACAACATCTAACTAGTTTCGGATTGTTCGGTACCGAGTTGAGGTTTTATAGTGAATTTGAGGCCAGAAAGCGAGCTTTAAAACAAGATAAGTCTTTTGCCTAGCCTTGTAAGAGAAAATTAACCCCATAGGAGATTTAAATTACTATTTGCTTCTAATTGTGGGGGATACGTACGCACAAGGTGACGAGAATTCGTGCGTAGCCACTAATTATGTTATGTCCGGGTAGTTTAGGACCCAAATCATAAACTATTTGTAATGTTTGCACCCTATTTGTTAATCAAAGTGCCTAAACTATATTGGAACTTGATAGAGGAATTGAAAAAGGACGACTTCCACTTACTTGAGTTTTGGCGAGATACTTGATCGTTAATAGAAATCCTGCTTCTTTGTGTATTAGCCTTGTGATATCTTTTAAACCAAATATTTATAAAGTATCCTCTCTTCTTGTGGAGCGGGTCGAACGCCTCGTCAGTAGAATAGATGCATCTATGATTCGTGACGCTCGACCCTCGGCAGTGTACATATTATTCTGGATCGGATCGTACGACCTAGGCATAATCGTGCGTGATAATACTCAGAGCTTAATTATAATTGATATTATTTTATGGCCTGAGAGGTTAAAAATTATATATGACAGAAACTGACTTGGGAGTTACCATTTGTGAAAGAATTATTTATTTCCTACTTGTTATTGAGATATTATTATTATTTACATAAAACATGCTTATTTAGAATTTCTGTATTTTTATTGTTAGCCTATAGTAAGTGTCAATGTCGACCCCTCGTCACTACTTTTTCGAGGTTAGACTAGATACTTATTGGGTACATATTGTTTCTGTACTCACGCTACACTTCTGCACTAACCGTGCAGGATCTAAGGCAGGTGCACCTGGCAGTCATACCAGCGCACACCCCCGTTACCCTGAGGCCTAGTAGTGAGCTGCTTCTTGAGTCGTTCTGTAGCACCTAGAGTCTCTCTTTTGCACTTACTTTTCTGTCTACCTTTATTTCATATAGTAGTTAGAGTTTTATATATTATACTAGTTTCTCATACACCTGTGACACCAGGTCTTGGCACACACACTAGTAGACTTCATGGTTTGGAGTATTTATATCGCTTGATTGTCACTCAGTTGCCTTAGTTTTATTTATTGAATTTTCTACTACTTAATTTCTTAATAAACGAAATTTAATTACTTGAAAACTTATTAAAAAGAGCAATCATATGGTTAGTTTACCGTTGGCTTTTCTAGCGGCGACGTCGGGCGCCATCATGGCCTATAGAAGAAATTGGGTCGTGACAAAAATCATCATAACGATGTCCAAAACCATAAAAATACTGTCTAGAGTAACTCTAAGACGATTGCGACTAAAATTCAACTTGAAATCTAAATATAGAAGAACAGACACAGAGACTAAGTTTCGTCGAATCTCTGGAACATATAGGACGTCATGCAACATCAAAGATCGGTCACCACGTATGTCCATTCTAAAAGTTCCTATCCCTTTGAATTCAAGCTTTGCATTATTTTTCACATATACATGCTTTGATCCAGGTGGAACTCGACGAAACTCTATAAACGCTTCTCTATCACAGCTCACATGGTCAGTGGCCCCTGAGTCTATAATCCACACAGGATAAGATTCAGTTAGTAAAATAGTGCTAGAAACATATATAGCACTAAGAGATGCGTTTTGAAATGCTACCTTTTATGGTTCAGTGCACTCACGAGCAAAATGCCTGGAACTTGAAAATTGTACCACTTCATCTTGATCTTGTCTTTCTTCTTGTAGAACCGTTTTCCGTTCTTGGAATTTGGCTTGTTTCTTTTCTTGGAGGATCCATCTCCGGTCTCCTTACCCTTTCCGTCACTTTTCCAGTTTCTCTTGCACTTGAAGCTTGATCTCTTTGTACCACTTGATTCTTCCACAAAGGCACTAGGTATAGCTTTAGCAGCACCAAGCCTCTCGTCTTCAAGCTCCACATGACGGGCAACATCATCAAAAGTTTTGATGCTATCATTGTGGGTCAAGTTAACCTTTAAATGTTCCTAATTATTGAGAAGAGACCGAACCACTGCCTGAACCTGATGCTCATCACAGAGAATATGACCAACACTTTTGAGTTGAGCAATCATATTTGACATCACCCTTGGATGTTGCTTGACATTGTGATCATGACACTTTTTGTACGTGTCAAACTTGATTGTCAGCTATCTAAGGCGATTCACAGTTTTACCGCCATATGCCTCTCTTAAATGTGCCCACATGGCTTGAGCAGTAGGATATTGCTTACATTCGTGGATGAGATCATCAGCAAGTGAACTTACAATAATTCCACGTGCAGTGAAATCTTTCTTTTTCCAAATATTGCTGGTTTTTAGATCCCTCCTGTGTTGGGCAGTGTTACCCTCCTCTGGGTGACTCATAAAATGTCGTAACTTTCACCATTCAATTTGTCACCCTTGTTCAAGTCAGCAATAATACTTTTCAATGACATGGGTGTTATTAGATACAATATTACAAGTTTAACTCATCAGTATATACTACAGTCAATTTATGCATGTGATTACACACTCAAGTAATTTAATTATAATATTAATTATACACTTAGTATAAAACGAAAGTTCACTACGTTTTCATTCATCGTCTATATCTAAATATTTTATTTAATATTAAAATCACTTCTTAGTGTGTACTTCATTTCAAGTCTCAATCCATTACAAAATAAAATAATAAATAATATATGTAACTGATGAGGCAAACAACATAAGTTAAATTTCATTAAAACAAAATACATAATAACTATTTACATATTTTTTAGGACATACATATACCAATTGAATACTAACTCTTGCACATATACGCTAAAAGGTGCACTAGGCCAAATATCATGATAAATCTCAATTAAAACTTCGTCCCAGGGCTCTCGAAGAGAGTCCGCTAAAATATCTAATGCTTCACAATCATTAATCTCTATGTAATTCGACAATTCAGCTCTGTTTAACTAGAAAAGATATATATGTTCAGGAATGGAAGCATCAGGGTCCATTTTAAATTTCTTAAACTCCCTAAATTTCTTTTCTCCTTCCTTCGCTCAGCCCTTTAATTCTTTAACTCATTTTGCCTCGCTCTTGGGATGTTCCTGATGACTTCAGGCTCCGCGTCTAAATCATTACAAAAATAAGTCTTGTGACGACGTATCCTTCTACGTTGTCCCCTTCCTCGATTTCGAGAACTCCCACTTGGAATAATTCGAACTTGTCCTTATTGAGCCATATCTGAAATAGGACCAAGGAAACAATAAGAATGGCTACAACCACTCAATGTGACAACATATGTCACAATAACTCGTAGAAGTATATCAATGTAAGGGATAGGACTAAATAATTTTACTAAAAAGAATCTGTACCAAGACCAATTCTTTCATAATTTAGATTCATAGTCTTAGCACATTGAATCGTTCTTATCTTCCAACAAATACCCAAAAAAAAGATATCCAGGAAAAGAAATAATACATCTATATGTATAAAAATCGACGTGGCGTAATTTCTTCTGGAAAACACATATTAAAATACTAGGAACCAAATTTCTAGTATTTCTAATACTTGGACAGAATGTTATTCACAAATGTATTTCACTGTCCTAGTTAAGGATTCAAACATCTGTTATGCAGATCAACAATTTACTTTGCCTAAAGGATATAATCATTACTACATGGTTTCCAACTAACAAAATATTATATGACATATTCACTTTTCAAGTCTGAATATCATGTAAATTATCAAAAAAAGAAAGACTTCACTGTATTTGTTTTTGCAAGTAAAGAAACCAAGACTTTATTAACAAGTACACCTTTCATATATTGTGTATCAATTTTGATAAAAATATCCCATTCATACAAATAGGTGTTGGCTTATAACACTTTGATTTGACATATCAAGTAATTATTATTGCAATTTCCAAGAAGGACTAGTAATGGGATCTAAAGACAGAAAAAATATTAAAGACTACTTATACAAGTCCCTCTTCATATTAACTACAAACCCTATGACGGCATACAACCAAAAATTTATACACAACAGCAGCAAACAATATTGTAAGGTTATACATGTGAATCTTTCTTTTGGATTGAAACATACAGTGTGACATAAATCGGCAGATTTCAAAACAGTGATACAAAATCGAAAACGTTTTTCTCAACTCAAAAGTAGATAAATATTCAAAAGTGTATTTAAAAGACAAAATGCAACCTGGTTCTAATACCATTGTTAATTAAATTAAGGAGCAAAAACAACAAATTGTGTGTACGTTGTTACACAGCAGAAATTGTTGTAACTGCTATCAAGATAATTGCCCCAAATCTGTTTTGAATCATTAGGAAACAAAGTTTATTTCACAAATTAAAGCCTTCTCTCTTTTGTACGTGTGTTTTGTTGGGAGAAGAAGAGAAAGATTTCACACACTTGAGAATTTTTCTGCAGGAGAAATATACAGAAGAGGAAAAACTACCGATGAAAACTATCAATGCTCGTTCCCACATCTCTCAATAATATGCGGTAGTTTTTATGAGTTATAAAACCTCCATTAGTAACTTTCTTAAGTTTAAAATCTTCTAAAACGGGTCGGGTCAGTCCATATGGGCGACCCGCAACTCAAACCTAACATCCAACAATTTTGGATTATAGCTTAGGACAATAGAATGTTTACAAATAGAGATGATGTATTTTGTATTTCTTTATTAGAAAACTTGTATAAATACATGTAACAGCAGAAATGAAATACACAAGAAAAATTCTCCAAGTCATTCTCTAATTATTCCTACAGAACGACTGGCCATTCTTTCTCACAGTCGTTGAGGGAATCCTCTCCGTGCTATACGGTCAAGAATACAAGGGTGATATCCGTGGAAGAAATGTGCAAAAACCTAAAAGCTTTGAATGAATTCCATGCTCAGAGACATATGAGATTTGAAGGAGAAAGAGATCTAAGCATACGGTGGATGAACAAGTGTTTGTAAGATTGAGAGAGAACGAAGAGAGAGATAGAAGAGAGAAAAAGACAAAAACAAAAACAGTGTTAAAAATTTTAGTAAATGAAAAAAATAAGGGAAAAAATGGTAACCTAATCATATTATACCCATTTTTTTGTACATAAATTCTTTGGATATCCTTTCTCTAGTACCCAAATAAACGCGTTGAGATTATAAATCATATATAGTAACTTCTAAACTAAGGAGGACTAATATAATAATATTATTGACATAACACAACGTATAAAAAAAAATTATATATAGCATTGCCAAACGCTTAATGCTTGGAACAGGAGTAGCAAATTCAAGAAGCTCTAGATCAAACACATGCATATCTTTCTCTTTCAACGTCACAAATGCTCTAATCTCAGTTCCATGGACAGATAAAAAGAAATATTTAGCGCTTGGATCATTTGCTGTAATAAAAGACTCACATATTTTCAGTGGCGGAGCCAGGATTTTTATTAAGCAGAGTAAAAATATAAAGAAATAAACTCACCAAGAAGTCAAGTGGTGTCATTATATAGTATATATACATATTTTTAAAAAAATTACTAAATTAAACAATGTAATTTTCCGACGAAAGGGTGTCGGTTGACACCCCTTGGGTGCATGTGGCTCCGCCACTGCATATTTCCCCATCCAAAATTTATATTATGGAATGGATGAAGTACGCTACTAATTAACCAATATTTAGTATTATTAAATTATTAATAGAAATTTTTATTAGCATATCACTTTGTTTAATATTTGTGTCTTCTACTTTCTTTTTGTAATACTATAGAAGATATATATTTTATTACTATTGAAATAATTTTTTATTTTAAATTTTATTCTATTGTTCTCAATAATATTGTTTGAAGTTTAATGAATAAAATCTCTATTAAATTAAAGAGACTTATATAGTCATTGAATAACTTTTTTGTTTTGTATTTTTCTTTATTATATTATCCAATATTTAGTATAATTACATTAAATTTTTTATTTTCTTAAACCGAGGGTCTATCGAAAACAACCTCTATGCCTTTATAGGGTAAGGGTAAGGTTGCGCATACATCACCCTTCACCGACCCCATGTATGGGATTAAGCTTGGTTTGTTGTTGTTGTAATAGAAATTTTTATTAGCATATTACTTTATTTAATATTTTTATCTACTACTTTCTTTTTGTAATATAATAAAGATATATATTTTATTACTCTTAAAATATTTTTTTAGTTAAAATTTTATTCTATTGTTCTCAATAATGTTGTTTGAATTTTAATGAATAATGACACTTTTTATTTCAAAACAAAAAACGAAAATGATTTAGAAAAAAGAAACAAAGAAATTAACTAACCTAAACCAACCATCACCCATGTTTGAGTAGTTAATTTTAGGTAGTTAATTTCTTTGTGTCTTTTTTTTCATTTTTTCATTTTCTTTTTTCATTTTTTTAAAACTAATTTTTGAATCTCCAAATTTGTTGGAGGTTTATCTTAAAATTTGATACTTATTAAGATTTTGTTGTTATAGTTGGCATCATCATATTGATTTGCTTCTCCTATTCTATATAGATAGATATTTTTGTAATTTTAAATTTTATTATATTGTTCTCAATAATATTATCTGAATTTTAATGAATAAATACGCCTTTTATTTCAAAAAATAAAAAACGAAAATGATTTTTTTTTAAAACAAAGAAATTATTTTATAGATATTTAAATTTAAAAAAATAACCAATAACTAATTATTAACTAATTGTGTCATGTGACTTTTTTCTAGGCTGCCACTTGGCTTAACGTGGTGCCTTTTTCTTTGGCTTTTAATAATAAAAATATAGAAGATATAGATAATTAGAATTGCTTCTGAAAATTATTCCATACGATAGATTGCTCATTTAAGAAATAGGCAGCAACTTGAATTTCCTTTGGGTTGTAAGAGAAACAGAAAAATGCAAACTGCCTCAAGGATTCATAAACTCACAAAGGGAAAAAGGGTTAATTGTGTCATGGTGTAATCAGCTATAGAAACACTAGCAAATCAAGCCATTGCTTGCTTCCGACTCTTGAAGGATTGTTTCTTGGTGTGTAGTCCGATGCACTAAGCTTTCGCTATGCGCGGGGTCCGGTGCACTAAGCTCCCGCTATGCGCGGGGTCCGGTGCACTAAACTCCCGCTATATATATATATATATATATATATATATATATAAATAAAAGATTGGTGTGAGGCCTATGTTGGATGAGTTTGGGACTGTTAGAAGAGGAGATTTTGTTTTGTTTAAAGGAAGTAATGGGAGGGGAGTTATGAGATTAGGAGAAATGCTAGAAAACGGAAGGAGTTAGCTAAGAAAGCAGTTAGTGAAGGAGGTAGCTCTTACGAGTTTACTAATGAATTTGTAGACAGTCTATATAAGAAATTGAAGTACAGAAAATTCTTGATTGCCTCGTAATCATATACTGTAGTATAGTTTTATTGAGAGCAATAGAGTTAGGTTATATGAAATTGAAATTTTATCACCCTTATGATATTTGACCCTTGTTTTTTTATCCAATACTTCTATAGTTTGTTGATGGTTGTTGGTCTTACAAATTTTCCGAGTTTTTCCATATATTGTTTTTTTAAAGTATATCTTAGATTTTGGGTCTCCTTATGTTGTGAATTTGAACCCTAAAACATAAATCGTTTGCATAACCTTTTTATTCAACCTCTGTATCCTTTTTTTTTCCTTGATTCAGACAGTTTGCTGCTTCATAACCACAAATAAGAGAACTAGGATCATGTTAAAACTTTCAAATATTCTGCACTAATTTCTTTTACTGTTCAAGGATATTACAATAAAATACAACCTGTGTGAGAAACAAATGCAAATAGATATTTCCAAGTCAAAATCAGAACATCTTCACCTCATGGGGGAAGCTTCTCTGCCTCTTTTCTTGATTTTATTGCGAAAGCTCCTTTTTCTGCTAAATGCCTTCTCCTGTAGTCACACGGGAAAGATATCAATCTAAAATATTCATAACAATAACCGTAACTCTCGTCGAGTTCATTCTGTGCTAAGATGAGTACATAGAGAATCTGTTGCCAAATGAAGTTACAAGCAACTTTTGCTTGTATAATCAACACTGCTAGAATCATCAAACGCACAATTCTTTTAATGAAAGATATGAAAGCTATATATTGGTAACTCTCTAGCTTGCATTTTATTGACCTTATAGGATTATAAGATCCAGAACTTACCACTGGTTCTTCAATTTTTTCTGCTAGACGAATGGCAGCAACGAGATCGCGGTTTGATTCTCTATAGAGACTTGTAACGAGGCCAGGCTGGCCTGCTCTCGCTGTACGACCAACCCTGTGCAAAAAATCTACAGCAGATGTGGCAAACTCCGCCTAAAATGAGAGGAAAACAAACTTATTAAGAAAAACAATCGAGGGGGGAAAACATGTTATCAAATAGTACTAATTAACATAAGTTGTAAAGGAGATGAAATCTTTTGACAATTTCATTTTTATGGGCCTTCAGGCAAGATGTTTTGAGTTTTTGGTCCCAACAAGTACATTTAAGTAACTCTACTAACATAATCGATATATAAACAGCCAATTAGCAAATGCAGTATAATGCAGAAGCACCATTTTTTAGAGACGGTCACAAATAAGGTGTGTGTGGGGCACAAATTCATAAAGAAAAATGATGTCATCGTATTTACTTTTTTAGACCGCAGAGTCATGCATCAAAGAACAGCCAGAAACTAAATGATGTAAGAACAATTTATTCACTAGAAAACAAACCTGAATAACATGTGAAATATTTGGAATGTCAAGACCACGTGCTGCAGCATCAGTGCACACAAAAACACCACCTTTCTGCTGGAAATCAAGTAAATTCTGTGTGCGCTCCTCCAAAGAGCTATCACTATGGTAGCGGAAACATTCAAGCCCTGATCCTGTCAAGATTTTAGCAACAGCTTCCACAGCCTCAACAGTATTTGCAAAGACCATGGTTCGGAGCACTCCAGGAACACTATCTACCACAGAATCTCCATTTTTTACAGCATCGATGAGAGCATCCACTTGGGTATCAACTGAAACTT
This sequence comes from Nicotiana otophora, assembly GCA_000715115.1. Lineage (NCBI taxonomy): Eukaryota > Viridiplantae > Streptophyta > Magnoliopsida > Solanales > Solanaceae > Nicotiana > Nicotiana otophora. Next base: position 29,229 of record AWOL01S0008100.1, on the reverse strand, counting down.
CAATCCACCTCTGCTCCAACCTAAAGTGACAGCACAGAGGTGATAAAAGTCATACTAGTAAAATTCTACATGGAAAATTATTACAAGGTTAGCCATTGAATTGAAATACTGATACGGCCAAAAGAAGAACTTGAATATCCACATATGACAACATAATCTCCTTGGTCAAAGCACTAAGTTAATGGAAGCTGAACAAGACATCAAAATCCATCAATAGTACCTGGATAATTTTTCATACTAGGCCACAATCATGGGAGAAGTGGGAAAGTAGGGGGGGAGGGGGGGGTTCCAGCGGCCCACGCACACACTTACATAGATTGTTATTAAATTAGAGAAAATGGCTGATTCTTGCCGCCTAGGAATTACTAAAAGAGAACTGAATAAAGGACTAAAAGAAACATAAAAGTGGCACCTTGGGCTGTGCTGATGAAGATAATTTCCACTAACCCATCTAGCATCAGGAAACATCCGCTTCAAAACTCCTCCAGCAGTTCTCTTCCCATTTTCAGGAAGAGTAGCTGCAACAAAAATGTACTGCTTGCTCCGCTCATATATCTTTCTCACTCTTCGCCAATCTTTTCTCTTTAACCCCTTCGTGTCTGCTTCTAAATTTGCACCATCCTCACCAACTTCAGTATCTTCATCTTCATTTTCATCTTCACCATAATCTGCTTTTAGGTCTCTAAACTCTTCCAAATCTGAAGTCGATGACATCTCAGGTTCCGAATTTTTAGAACGAGATAACTGCTTCTCATCAAAACGAAACATATTTATAAGTCGGACCACTTGGTTCTGGAAACTTCCACAAAGCAGCATATCTGCCTCGTCAAAAACCTAGAAACCACCAAAATAACTTACTAACACTGAATTTAGGATTGTCACTTTCTCAACGATCAAATTTAGCAATTCAAAAAATGTTACCACATATTTAACACTACGTATAAACTCTGAACGTCTTCGCCTTTCTGGGTCTATAGAGTAGAGATAATTTAAAAGAGCTGCCGGCGTCGACACCATTACATCTGGTTCTTTTACAGGCCAGACCTGCATTAAACTTCTCATTTGTTAGAGACATTACAAGTTTATGAGGAAAAGCAGCATAAACATCCATAGCAACATCATCATGCAAAAAGAACTTTGATCGACAGCAAGAAAGAATGTGTGTTCTCAGGTAAAACAAGGATCAACAATGACAATGAGAATGCTCACCTGTCGGCCACAAACAGCTGCAACCCCGAGAAGTGGTTTGCCACTATCATTACAAAGACTATTAGCCATTCGAACCACTTGCTCGCATAACATAACATTGGGGCAAAGAACAAGAGAAAGACGATGGTGCTTCCTGACATCCTGATCAGCAATAGCCCCTGAATTATCAGACAAATGGCATAGCTTATCAATCAACGGCACTAGGTAACCATGAGTCTTGCCGCTACCAGTCTCTGCAGCAACCACCACATCAGCACCTGAAAGTATACTTGGTATACAAGTCGCCTGAATTTGAGATTATATATCATTACTATAGGATTTAAGACTATGACCTATAATTGAAGGATATACTCAGATGATAAACCAAAGTAACATATATCATTACTATAAGATTTAACACTGAATATAGCTGAAAAGTCATACTCGGATGATAAACCACAGTGACTTATATCATGATGATATATGCTATAAATTCCACATGGTGAATATTCTGCAAGAAGTTGAAAATTTGCGTCACCAAGGGAGCAAAGTGGGAAAAGGGTAAATGTTGACTCCAGGGAGAGGGGTTTACGGTTGGGTTTACTATATCACAAAAAGATATTCATGTGATACTGACTTATGCAAAGAGATGAAATGTGTCTCCAAGAAAAAAGAAATGAAACTTTATACTAACAACGAATTTGTATCTTTATATGACACAAATTTTGGATCCCACAAGAAAGAAAGCATACAGGGTATTGTCTAGCAATATGAACTGTGATACAGTCAGAACTCAGAAGTAAACATGAAGTCAAGTGTTAAAATATGTGTCAGCTCCATCTAGCTCCTTGGCTTTTGCAGCTGAATAGTTGAATCATTTAAATGAGATACTTGATGTTTATAGAGTTTATACTTGATTTTCCATCAGCCAAACCAATACATTGACCTCTCTGTGAAACTTCTATAACAAGTCCACGCATACTACCAGGCCGACCACATTTACCTCTACCCACAGAACGATAAGTCTAGAGTGATAGTGAAAAGATATTTGACACTCTATGAGAAAATATCTGTTTCTAATTCTGAAAATTAGTCATATCCACGTACTCCCAGGCATTCCACCCAGCGAAAAAGCCAATTCCACTCATTCGGGTTTTCTAAAATGACAGGTTGACAGTAGCACATTGCCACGGGATCGTTCCTCATAAAAAGTTGTATCTTCCCACGGATTACCCTTATTAGGCCGTGAGTTCTACTAATTGAATACAGTTATACTTAATCCAACTACGGTAGATACTTTTGCAAGGAAAGAGATAAGAAAAGCTGGCTGAACTTCGGTCTACCAAATAGGCCAACTGAACAAAGCTAGTCCCGTAAGTGAAAATACTTATCAAAGAGAAGTGTGTAAAAATCTCAGGATGACAGAAGATAACTGATTCGGTCTGCATGTATTAATGCACATGTAATTCCACTTCCCTCTTAATACATATGTTGCAAAGTCCACAATTAACACCATATTAAACCTTAATACCCTGTTTGGTTCAGATTATGATACTGCGTTTGATTATTTATATAAGTAATTCGGATTGTGAAAGTGATTTATTATTACTCATTCACTGAAACAACTGTTGGTTATTAGCTAAAAGTTTCATTTTTTTGGTGCACCAGTCCAACAAAAACTTCACCTATTGTGAGCTTCCAAAAGCAGACCTGGTTTCAAGCTTAGATAAAGGAGAAGTGTTGCAATCGGTTGATGGGTCATAATAGTCTAACAATAACAATCCTTTGAATACTTCGACCTGAATAGAGCAAATTGTTTATCGCCACCGGGGCTTTAGTCTACTGGTAAGAACCACTGCGTGATGTGTGGATTAGGCACACATTACGGGTTTGAATCCTACTACATACAAAAGCCTCATACTTAAGTAGAGAATGGCAGAGGTGTGGCTCCATTATCCACCAAGTTTCGAACCGTGTGCCACTAGCCCTTAAGGGTTTCTCGGTTATTCAAAAAGTTACTTATAAGGCCCCACTTAATAAAAAATATGCACTTACCATAGGAAATGATTTTGTCCAAAAAATGATCGAATAATGTAAGAAAATCCAAACCAAACAGAACTTAAGAACAGAGTAGTACATAGTCCGTATGCAACATATTAGATAGTATCACCATAACACAGTTTAAGGAATTCATATTTAATCAAAGAAACAAAAAAAGATTCAACTTTTAGTCATAATTTTCCTATAGAGAGCAAAGTTTGACCAGGAAAAGAATAGAATACCTGATTTAAAGAGGTATTAGACACTTATCATAAGTTAGAAAATTCATACTTAACAAAAGAATTCAACTTTCAGTAATAATTCACCTATATTAGGCAAAATTTAAGAGCAAAAAAATGGAAAACCTGAATTAAAGAGGGTCTATGAAGGCCAATACTGGATAGAGCACGACATAATGAATCTGAAACACCCAAAGAGGTCCAAGAAACACTTTCTTCAGCAAAAAAAGTCTCATTTTGATTCGTATCAGCAACTTTGGCTGCTGAAACAGCAGACCCAAATGCTCTAATTCGACAACACTGTGGTTGGCAAGTATAAGTAGCAGCAGAAGGTCGGAACAAGAAGAGGTTTGGTGGAGATGACAGCCTCCATAGTTTACATATGGAAATTGAGTGCTGTAAAATCATCAGCTTTTACTCCTTTTTTGCTAAAATGGAGTTAGGTTATGGTTAAAGGTAGCAATTTAGAGGAATTGGGGTTGCTTTTGTGGGGTTTTTGAAGGGTTTAAGGTACATTAATTAATCCTGAGAAGCAGCGGGGAAGATAAGATTTGTAGAGGGTAAGGGTAGTCTCTCCCATTTGGTGGAATATCAGGTCAGCCCTTGTAGTTTTTGATATTTCCATTCGGACAAAATTAGTAGGAGTACTATGTAATTCTTACATATGATTTTTTAAAATAACTAGTATCTATGAAATTGCGTTACACATTAATAATGTCACGAGATGATTTAAATATTTATTTATATGAAGGAACAATAAAATCGTATTAATAAAAATATATATATATATATATATAATAATACAACAATCATCTAAATACCGAAAAATATTATTACATTAGCATAATACATGAATTTAAAATAAAAGTACATCATCAAAACTTACACAAATGATCAATTTTGTCATGTTAGTTAGATAATTATATATTATAGTTTAAAAGTATTTAATGTGATGGTATCTTAACGAACACTTCTTTGTGGACAATATCTTTTGTGTTTGTTACCTCCTAATGCGTTGGTTGTTCTGCCTTAACCAGAACTCTAGTTGTCGATCTTGATATCCCTATTTAAAGTACAACATATAGTTGTTCATGCAAGAAAACATATTGCGATAAATATAGTCTAATATTTAGGATGTTTGTCCTTATGCTTTATTTATTATATTTGCAAAACATAAACATATTAAAATTTATTTTCACACATATTTAAAAGGATATTCCTTAGTTTCGAAAGACAAAAGTTGAATTCAGGGATAAGAATATACTTAGAAGCACATTAACCAGTATCATAATTTCTGCATGTATGACGTTATTATCAAAACTTTTATATATCATTTTGTGTGCTATTACATAACCTATTCGGCGTATCTAAGTTTTTCAGTGGCATGACAGGCATATTTTTCTTCAAAATTAATCAATATACAATAGAAGATCAATTTTAACTTAATCTACTATATATACAGTGACACTAACATAAGTAAGAAATAAGAAACTTGACAACAAACATGTATGGTAGAAGACCATTTGGTATTAAAGTATTTAAGTATTCCTCTTGGTAGTAATTGCTGGTATCATTTTCTGCTGAGTCAAAAACTGAAAAACATTTTATTTTTACTATAAAATTTTGCAATCAACCTTTTATTTAGTTGATCAATATATTCATTTCTGCTAGCTAAGATATATTTTTTATTCTATAATGTGATTTGCATAAAATACGTTTTAATCTAATGATAGAAATATTTCTCTTATTAAATGCACTACTATTACCATTGGGATTGATAATTAAGTGTTCAGGAAGAATCAAATCATCTTTTATTGGATGCTCTTCTTCGTTTCCGATACGAAGCAAGAAGACACTAAATACTAGATCTGTACTTACTTTATATTTTTTGTCAGTTGAATCTTTTTATTTGAGGCCACAAATATAACTTTGGTAAGCTAGCATTTACAGTCTCTACTTTTATTGATTTTGGAACTACTGGTAGTACTTGACAGAAATCACCTCCCAAACCATTAATTTTTCATCAAATGGTTCATTAATATCCAATATATCTCTAGATCTCCGGGCAATTATTTCGATCGTTTGACACTTAGCCATAAGTGCTTCATCCCATTTTATCAATTTTGCTTTCCTTATAAATTTAGCACCATTGCTCTGCTTTGATATATTTGTGATTGTTATTTAAGTTGTTTAAAGAGGTATATCAAATCTAAAGTGGGTGGTCTCACAATAAAATTTGTACACCACTTGCTATTATTGCAAACAGTGTCATGCCTCTTGATATAATATTTGCAAGTAATGCATGACATAGAAATATTATTTCGATTCCGTCAGAGGCATCTACAAAGAATAATACCGTTATACCAGAGTCGGCTCTTTATAATATAGTATTGAAAACTTATTCTTGTTTAGGATTTAGCTTTGATTGTGCTTCCTCGAACACCTGCATAATATTTTGATTTTTAATAATATACTAACCTTTTTACTTTGTGTTCTAACGCTCTTTTTATGGAATAAATTTATGTACCTCAAGATTTTTTATTTTTAACTTGAATAAAAAATTTACTCATATGATAAATTTAAAAAATAATTGAATTGGATTCTCTTGCTAAACGAATAATTAATTAATTTAATTATTTAGTTTTAAGATAAAAAATAATTTATTCTATGTTGATTCAGATCTTAATATTAGTTAATCTCTTGTTTTGAATATTTAATCTTAATTATAATTTTATCAATCATAAATTTTATTTTCAAAGAGTAAAAGATTGATATGACATTTCACTTTTAGATCTTTATATTTGTAGAATCATTAGTGGTATTGACTCTTACCAACTATTTTTTTCTCTTTCTCACACATTTATATCCTTAAATATTTTCTTAGTTGTTGTTTAATAATTGGGTATTTTTAAATATTACACAAAAAATTGATAAAAAAAATATTATTGAGTAGGAAAATAGTTCAAATATAATATAAAAATATATTATCGTGGATGTATTTTTTTCTCAATTTCAATTCTTTATGCATTCTATTTAATATTACTTTTATTTTTTCTTCGTATTGGACACTATGTAGTGGTAATGTATTGTCAATACAGAGAATTCTTATGAAATTGATTTTATTAAAATTTTCTACATATTTTTAATAAGAATTTTATAGACAAATTTTTATTAATTTTAAAATCTTAAATATTAAAAATTAGCATAGAAGGTATTGTAGTCCAAAAAACCAGTTATTGCAGTTATGTCCTTCCCCCATGAGTTCTTCAATTTAATATTTTAGGGCAATTTTGATATATCAATATTGTATTTATGCTTTTATAATAATATAGTCTCTCATTTTTCTAAATGGATTTGATCAATATAATACATTCTCAAATAAAACAAGTAATAGGATATTATAATACGTTTTCAAATTAAATTGGTAATAGGAATTTTTAAGAAGTTTATCCTAAAAGTAATATGATTACATGACTAAATATATTTACTTGTTGAATTTTATATGGATTAGACAACCCGAAAGTAATGATACTAATAGGATTCCTAAAGGTAATCATGTAAGATTCTTAACGTGTAGTATTATGTCCTAAAACTAGTAGGATTATAAGGCTAGTATCTAGATTTTCGGTTATATCCTTTTATTATGAGTTATTATGCTTAAAAGTATAAGGTTATTTTTGTAAACCGACATTGTATTCATATTTTTATAATAATATCGATTTATGATAGTTATTTTTTGGGTTAGCTTAATCACACCTTGATTAAGTCATCCGTGTAGTTTATTTTAGAGTTCTGATTGCAACCATATGTCTCGAGTAAACTTGCTCGTCGAAAATAAAAGGGGTGAAAATCATTTACACCTCCTAACTTTGCTTTAAAAATCAAACTCCCTCTCAACTTTGAATAATAGTCATTTTTTCCTCCTTTATCCTGCACAATGCCTTTTTTGCCCTTGAATTTTTAATTCTCTCCTCTATATAATATACTTTTTTATTCTATGATATTTTTATGGTTTTATCTTTAATTTAAATCATGTTATACCTTATTATAAATAATTTTATAATACAAATTTAGAAATTAGTCCAGTAACAATAATCAAAATTCAAAAATCTATATCAACAATAGAGAATAAGAGAGAAAGTTAATGGGCAAAGGAGGTAAGAGGATTCAATTAAATCCCCTCACTAGGAAATTAGACTGCACAAATAGGACAAAGAACAATTTTTTTAGTTATATATAAAAATTTTAATCCCTTTGACATAAGAAGATGATATTAAAGTGGTACAGAGATTCAAAAGTTATCTTAGCTCACAACTTCAAATCCTACATAAAAAAATTTTGGGATATTTTCAATCCTCTTATATGAATATCTAGCTCCGCCACTAAAAGAAGATAACTTAAAAATATAGTTAATATGCATTATATTAAAATAGTAATCATAAAGATGACGATAAATTTTTAATATTTATAAAAGGATTATTCTACTTATAATTTTAATGAACTTAAATTATAATTTATAGTAGGTATTACATAATTTAAATTATAGCTAAAATCATAAAAAAATATCATATAATTAAAAAGTATTAAATAGAGGCGGAAATTGAAAATTCAAGGGCAAAAAGGTATTGTACAGGATAAAGGAGGAAAAATGACTATTGTTCAAAGTTGAGGCGAGAGTTTGATTTTTAACGTAAAATTTGGGAGTGTAAATGATTTTCACCCAACTAAAATAGATGGAGTTCATGGTAAGTGTTGTTGATATTTCATGAAATCTTCGAATTGTTATTATTAGACTTTAGAGTAATTTGATTACAAGAATTTGGAAAAATAGTTTTGAGATAAAATATAAAATTATTTTACTTTGAGTTTGGTTGAATATGTGATTCTGATGTATACAATTTTGTAATATTTTGTACTATAATTGTAGTAGTACTTTTTTATATTATGCTCTAGTTGGGATAATAATCGACAGTTGAATAATTCAAGGATAAAACAAAAAAGTAATATATTTATCATTTTTTAAATCTCTTCTCCCAAAGTATTTTAAGAAAATTAAGATTAAAATAGATAATAAGTTTATTTAGTGTAAAATCAAATACTTACGGTATAATTTATTGTTCACAAAAGAAAGGACTCTAATAGTTAGAAAGTTTTACTTGGTGTCCTATACAACTGATATAAATTGTGTTAAAATTTGTTCATATTTGACAAGTGAAAATTTTCAATGAGATCTTCTATGTATATGTTCTTGATTTTCTTAAAATAGTATTACAAAATTACATTAAGATTTCTGTATTTATAGCTAAAAATATTTTCCCACTGTTTAAATAGTTGGAGTACTTGTTAGACGGGCAAGTTTTATTTACCTTTTTGTCCTTTTCAACCGTTTGTTATATATACTGGAGCATTCCACTTTCCATTTCTAGCGTCTATCAGAAGACATCAAAACTGAAACCTTTTACTCGAACAAGAACACTACACTGTACTGTAATGGCGCCAAAGAAAGATAAATCTCCACTTTCCGATCCAGATGGAATGTTTTCGGGTATGGTCGTATTCTTGATTGAAACCGGAGTTCAATCCCGGCGGTTACAGGTGTCAACCGCAAGAACTCTCAACCACTTCTCTTCTCTTCAAATCCCACCCTTCCCTCACCCCCTTTTTTTATTTCTATTGTTTGAATTTTTTCTTTTGTTTTTGTTGCAGATATGGAAGCAAAAATTGGTTCAAATGGGGGCTAAAATAGAGGACCGTTTTTCCAAAAATGTTACTCATGTTTTTGCAATGGATGCAAATTCGCTTCTTCAGAAAGTTGATCGAGAACGTCTTAGTCGCTCTAAAGCTGTGAGCTTTATTAAATCTTTTGCGCCGTAAACTCTTTGGTTGGTTTTTTTTTATTGTTTTGATTTATAGTTAAAAGGGTCTTAGTCATGTTGGTAAACTTTTTACATCAGCACTGGTGTCTACCAGGAGTTTTTAGTTTGCTTGGAGCAGTAGCAAATTAAGAAAAATTGTACTTTTATTGAGTATAAACAGAATTGATATTTTTTGTGACGGTGTGTTCGGGACAGCTACCTAATACCTCCCAAGAGGAACAGAACATAAGCGATATTTGAGGTTTCATATAGCCATTCAAACTAGTCTAGTATTGATGAGTGCTAATAGCAGTTGTTGTTGTTATTATTGTTAAATTTTTCTTAGTAGTTTTTGTAAAATAGATATTGAGGATTCATATGACCACACACTACTTGCTTGGAATTGAGCTGTACAACTAGTAGTAGTTGTTTTTGTTATAGTTAAATTAAGTCTTAGTATTTCTTCCTTATAATGTGCCGTGTTAGAACTTTCAAATCATTGGCTTGCCACAATGGTTAAGAGGGAGGTATTAGGTCAGATACTATTGAGGTATTTCTCTTTAAAAAAGAAAAATCGTTGGTGTAGATTGTCTTCCGAGATTGAATTGGACAGTGTTTAGTATGCTCTGACTTTGGCTATTGCACTCTTGATCTTTATAGAGTTAAGGCATTTTAGAATTTCTGGTGATATCTTGTGTAAATGCACACTTTGCTAACAACAAGTCCAATTTAATCTTTTTGAATATACCTCCCTCTGTTGGTCTATGGGATTTTAGTCTTATTGTTATTCTTGACTCATTGATTTCTTGGATTCTTCAAATTTTATTGTTTTCCACATATAGGGTTTTTGTTTGTAAAGATTTGTGATCTTTCTTGCTGCTGTCATTCTTATCCTGTTGCTATAAAATATTAATCTTTTTGATAAGCTGCTTTACAGTAATACTCAGTTATTTCAGAGACACTTGAGGATTCTGAAGTTTCTCTATATTACTGCTAACCTTTCAGGAGTGGCTTATAATTTTAATTTATAAATCTACGAATTTCTGAAATCCCTTTATATTCTATGGGCTTTGGTACCTGAATATGGTGTTTTAGACAAAATGCCTGAATTGTTTGTTTTGACATATGATGCATTTCAAATGATTGTTCCAACATATGCTTTTTCCCTAACAATCTTGGTGATGTGTTTTGGATTTCTGTAGAAACTTCTCGCATATCAGTGGCTAGAGGACAGCTTAACAAAAGGAGAGAAAGCATCTGAGGATCTGTATGTCTTGTCCCTGCAATCACGAGGAGGCTCCCTTAGTCCTAAAGCTGATAATGGAAGTCATCCTAATAGCAGTGAAATTACACCAAAGAAAAGTCGAAGTTCTACTGAAGATGCCAAGAATGCAAGCCCAAGACACATGAATGACACTAAAGAACTTGCTGTAGATGATTCACAAGATACTAAAAGTGCCTCTTCACTCGCATCACGTTCTTCAAGCCCAGAAGTGACTAGTTCTGAGGTCATTGATTCTCATAATAATCCTGTAAGTCCGGCATCAAATTGCCCTTGCTGAATATGTTTTTCTGAGCCAGAGATATGTGTTACCATGTTTAGGATTCTCACCGCGGTTCATCTTTATTTCTACCATTTGTCGACCAGGTTGGAACATCAGACTCATGTTCACTTTATAAGCCTCCAGATTTAAACCGAAATATCACTGAGATATTTGGGAAGCTCATCAACATATATAGAGGTAGGATGTCTTCTCGTATGATTTATTTTTGTAGCTTCTCTCTTGTGAATGCCTTGGAGTTAGAAGTTTGAGCTTTCAAAGTATGATATGATGACTGATAGTTGATTTTAGCACTGGGTGATGACCGGAGATCATTCAGCTATTATAAAGCTATACCAGTTATTGAGAAATTGCCATTCAAAATTGAGAGCGTGGACCAGGTTAAGCACCTACCTGCTATTGGAAAGTCGATGCAAGACCATGTAAGTGAACTCCTTTATTGAAAGCTTTACTAGAAAGATACTTATTTCACACCATTTCAAGTTGCTCTTTACGTGAATGAGGTTACCAAGTTATTGGGACCTTGTTGGTAAATGAGATTGATATAACAAGCAGAACCAGTTACCATTAAATCATCACTTTCTTGGTTTTTAATCTCCGGATCATGAATACCTTTGCCTCCCGTTAAAGCTACAGGATAAGAGGATAGTGTTCTTTGACTGCAGATTCGGGAAATAGTCACCACAGGGAAGCTGTCTAAATTGGAACATTTTGAGAAGGATGAAAAGGTGCTGTTATGAGGATCTGTTGTGACAAAACCTCTCTTCTACTGATCCTTAGCATATTTCCTTTAAAGTTACAAATTTACATCAACATTTCCATGACCTCTGTCAATCAAAATGTCTGGAGTAACCTGAACTAAGCAAGCTTAAAAATGGATGCCCTTCTTCTAACATTATCATGATTTTACAGGTAAAAACAATCAGCTTATTTGGAGAGGTTTGGGGTATTGGTCCAGCCACTGCTCTAAAACTTTATGAGAAAGGACACCGAACTCTTGATGACCTTAAAAATGAGGATTCATTGACTCATTCTCAAAGGTTAGGGTTGAAATATTTTGATGACATTCAAACCAGGATTCCACGGCATGAGGTAGCCTATTATTCTTTGCAGTTTTCTCAATCATGACTGCTTACTGGTTCTTCTAAAAAAGTGATGACTGATTATGTAGGTTGAAGAGATGGAACGTCTACTACAGAAAGTTGGAGAGGAAATTTTGCCCCGTGTAAGGCTTTTGTCCAATTACTTGTTAAATGATACCTTCATGTAAATTGGTGGCACTTCTCCTACTCCTTGATGATGTATGTGTTAATGTACCAATTGCTGGAAATTGCTCATTCCAGTCTTGAAGTGCAAAGAAATGCTTATAAGCTTGAAGGTATTTGAGAATTAGTGGAATGGAGGGCCTCAGACATGGTCCCATTTGCAATAGGATTGTTGATGCTGGTCAAACTATTAAGCATGAAGACCAAGATTATTAAAAAAAACTAATTGGGTCAAAAGCTATTGTGAATTGTCTTTTACTTGCCAAGTTTACACCAATTGTTCACAAGCTAGACACTTTGTTTATCACTTTAAAGTCCAAGCACCAGAGCAAGAACACACAACATTTTTTTTTTGATAAGTAAATGTAGTTTCATTGTAAAACTGCAAAAAAGTAAATGCAACCTTTACACAATGAATCCTTTGCTTCAGGTGATTGTTGTGTGTGGAGGATCATACAGACGTGGAAAGTCTTCTTGTGGTGATATGGACATTGTTATTACTCATGCTGATGGTAAAAGGTAAGGCTCACTCGTGATTAATCTCGTAGAATGCCTTCCATTTTCGTTGACTGATTTCAAATGTGCTGGTTTTACTTCTTGTTTAGGTATACATATTCCAATATAAGGCTTATCTATCGCATAGATTTCCTTTATATTGTTAACTTTTCTCTATGAAATCCAAAGGTAGTTTGACAAATTATTCTATTGGAAGCACGGAACTGCTTTTAGATTGATTCCTTTCCTCATAAATTATAGAGAAAACATGAAACTTCGTACTCATAATGAAACAACAACCAAAAAAAAAAAAAAAACC
>AWOL01S0008100.1:3631-15115 GCA_000715115.1 Nicotiana otophora | reverse complement strand
AAAAAAAAAAAAAAAACCCAGCATAATCTCATACATGGGGTCTGGGGAGGGTAGTGTGTACGCAGCCTTACCCCTTTCCTATAAAGGCAGAGAGGTTATTTCTGATAGACCCTCGGCGTACTCATAATGAAAATGAAATGAATTTTCTGTATGATGCTGTAGTTTTGAAAAGCATATTTTTTGAGGGTTGCTGGTGTGCTTGAATGTTTTCCGGTATTTAAATGCTTACACTCTGCAATTTTTTTTAACCTGCCCTACTTGGGATTTCATTTGATCAACAACAACAACAATCCAGTGAGATCCCACAAGTGGGGTCTGGGGAGGGTAGTGTGTACGCAGACCTTACCCCTACTTCAGAGGAGTAGAGAGGCTGTTTCCGGTAGACCCTCGGCACTGGGATTTCATTTGATAAAAAACCAGAATCCAGTTCATGTTTCTTTTCACAATTCCGTTTAAACCTTACTTGATATATGATTTAGAGTTTTTCCAGTGCTTGATGGCTTTTTTCCACTTTCTCGGTTTTCAAATTTTCTCCATTTGCTCTTTTATCTTCTGCTTGTAGCCCCACAACCCATCATGTTGCTTGTTTCTGCTTGGCCCGCTTGTGGATTCCCACTGTAAATATTTGTGCTTAGATTCTACAATTTTGTTATAAATCTTATTCTCATGACAACTTCATTTCAGACATGTACTTGAAATATGATTACTTCGCTTCATTCTTTCAGTCATATAGGCTTTCTTCCTAAGTTTATAAAACGTCTAAAAGACATGAAGTTTTTGAGAGAAGATCTGGTCTTCAGTGTTCATAGCACAGAGGTAATTACGTATTTTCAGTTTTCAACTTTTCATCTTCATGCTTTCTTACTAGTCACGTTTTTTGCAACCTTTCATTTTGAGCTTGTATGTTTTTTCAAATTGGAGCTTTTAAACTTCCAATATCCCTTCTGTTCTTTCTCCCTTTTATTAAAGTTTAGGCGTCTATTTAGGTGCACTGCACTCGGGCAGTCTATTTTGTTCTTTTTGCATGGAAGAGTAGAAAATATTAACTCCACTTCTATGGGTGACCTCGTCAATCCAAATCGTCAGTATATATCTTGTCAATCCAGAGCTTGGTGCCATGTTTCGTCTTTTGTGCCTTTCTTTTGTCACAGGGGGACAAATGCGAATTTCAGTAGTCTCAAGCTAAGTGTAGTCCAACTTTTCAGATATTATTATTATCTAGAATGTAGCTGATGCTAGGGAATTTGACACAGAATGTTATGTGATATATCACTCATTTGCTTTGTTCTTTCGGCACGCACAATATAAAGTACCTTCTCTGCTCAAAGAATTTTGTGGGTTCATAGCTATAGTTTTCATGGAGTTCTTTATGAAAATAAAATTAATAGTTTAATACAGTAATGGATAGGGATCTTTACACAAAGAACCGACCGAATTCACTATTTACTTTTCCTAGTCAGTATACATAGATTAAACATTGATTATACATGGTTATACACATTAATACATGGATTACGCGTAAAGTATACATTCGCCGGCTATTTTTAGTTTTAAGCAGTTGGATAGGCGGCTATTTAGGTTAATTCTTCTAATTGATATTGTTCTATCTCCTTTCAATTTTCTTCTTGTCCAAGTGCCAAACTAAAGGTAATGTTTCATCTGATCGCAGGGTACAGATTCAGGAGTTGACACATATTTTGGGCTCTGCACCTATCCTGGCCGAGAATTGCGACATCGCATTGACTTTAAGGTATACTGATGAGATGTCATTTGTTTGGTCAAGCAATGATTTGGTTGCGTACAGATTTAGTGGTAATTTAATTGATGACAAATATGATGAGTATCCTCGTTCCACTATATATTTGGGCAAAATATAAATTTGGCCGGTTGGCCGAAGCTATTTGCATTCGCTAGCCAAAAAGTATATAAATATGTATATTATATGTATATAGTACACAAATATACAAACATTATACATTTTGTAGGCAATTATTTTTGGGAGCGGCTAAAAATACACATTTCTCAATATTTTTGGTGCTTTGCAGATTAGTGGACAATTTAGTTGATGATAAGTATGTGGAGTGTATATCCTCCTCCCAGAACTTGTTTGCAATTATTTTACCAAAAACAATGCCAAATAGAAGTCTTTATGATATATGAGATGCAAAGTATCACCGGTCTTCGTTCTCATGAATAAACTGAAAAATAATCAGGAAAGAGTAGCTTGGTTTGAGAATAGCTTTTGTCTCATATTGGTTTGAGTCCTATTAAGTATTAACTGTTGACAATTTTTGTCGTACGTTAAGTGCACGATCTGGATCTATGTTTGTTCATTAGATGGTGTTGGAAATAACATGTACGAGTAGTTCTTATATGTAAAAGTTGCAGCCTCTGACTTTCTCTTGTTAGGTGTATCCAAGGGATATATATGCATTTGGACTGATAGCATGGACTGGGAATGACGTCTTGAATAGAAGGTATGTCTCTTTTACTTGCTACCCCAGCTATACCAATTCTTTTCGGCCTTTATCTATAATCTAATTGATCTTCCAATTTCTATTACAGGCTTAGATTATTAGCAGAATCCAAGGGCTTCCATTTAGATGATACAGGGCTATTTCCAGCTACTCATAGTTCAGGTGGAAAACGGGTATATAGTTTGCTTGGTTG
Organism: Nicotiana otophora; assembly: GCA_000715115.1. NCBI lineage: Eukaryota > Viridiplantae > Streptophyta > Magnoliopsida > Solanales > Solanaceae > Nicotiana > Nicotiana otophora. The sequence goes on along the minus strand of AWOL01S0008100.1, from coordinate 12,445 downwards.
CTGAAACATAAGTTTCACTTTGTTCCTGTCTTTCTTTTTTTCTTCATTTTTCATGTTGGTCTGATACGGCGTCTAATGCACAGACTAAAGGTAGTGCAAGCTTGAAGTTTGATACGGAGAAGCAAGTGTTTGATTTCCTCGGATTTCCCTGGCTAGAGCCGAATGAAAGGAACTTGTGAGATCCCCAACGCAGACTTGATCTTGTAGCTGTGCCAGTTTTGCTAGCTTTTGGTGATCAACACTGGATACCAGAACTCCAAGTTGATCAAAGCTGATTTTCTGAATTGTGTTTGAACAAAATGTATGAGATGTAAAACTTATGTATCCAAAGGCATGTATGTATGCAGAATAGGTAAAATCTTTTCAAGTTATGGAGCCAAATGATAATGCATTTCTTTTCCATATTTCTTGAGAGAGCAAAGTGCATCCGTTTTTTTCTAAGAAAAAAGAGACAAGGGTACCCTTATAATTTCTTGTTCTATTCAAGATCCAACTCTAATACCTATGCCCTTGGAGAAAATAATCTCCTTAAGAAAGCACAAAAGAAGAAAAGGAAAGAGAATACCTATTAAATAAAGATTCGATTTTTTTTTTTATTTGTGGTTCATTTGCTTCCAAACTGCAGGGAAATGTTAAAGGGGAGAATTACACAAAAGAGAGAAAATGTCAACCAAAAAAAAAAAACTATAGACCCGAGTTTATATTCACAGTATTAAAAAAATTGACAGTTTAATGTAATTTGAAGGATTACAAATAGGTTATTCATTCTCTCCTTTTCAAACAACAACATATCCAGTATAGTCTTACAAGTAAGGGTTTGGAGACATAATATGCATGTAAAAAAAATTTCTTTTAAAAAAAATTACCAACTCATTTTCGGTGTTGAAAAATTTTCTGCCAATTATTTTTCAAATAAGGTTTTACTGTTATACACGAATTATCTATAGAAATTATATGCTTTCAATGTAAATTTATACTTGGAAAAGAGTGAAGTGCAGTCAAATCTCTCTATAATAGTCTCATTTGTTCCGAATTTTAACACATAACATGAAATTAGTTCCATAAATTTAATGATTGTTATATAGCGATGTTGTTAGAGAGAAGTCGGAATAATATCTCTGAGGCAAAATAAGAGAAAAAGTATATATATATATATATATATATATTTCGATTAAAAAAAGTGTCATGTATATAAATCTTTTTAAATATCTCGGTTGTCTAAAATACTTCTTTCCAGCATCAGCGGATTAATTAAGATTTTAAACTCTCTCCGATAAGATGTTAAGCAGAAAAATAGTGGGAGTAGATAAGAAAAAAGTGTGGCATCAGAGAAGTAAGATGGCTTCGGCTATACCATTTGTCTCCTCATCCATTCTTATTTCTTCTTCTTTGCCCTCAGTTTATCTTCCATTTTCAACTTCACTCAATTGGGTTTCAGCTTGTTCCTCATATACCTCTATTTCCACTTGGGTTTCTTCCAATATCTTAAAAAACAGCAATAGTAGAAACTTCATTTGCAGAGCTGCTGAATACAAATTCCCTGACCCCATTCCTGAGTTTGCTGATGCTGTGAGTTTTCTTCTTCTTTTTCTTTTTATTTTAGTTGGGTCTCTTTTATTTCCCGTTTGAGAAGAAAAAAATTTGGATGTTTTATTTGGGGTTTCGTGGGGTTTTAGGAAACAGAGAAGTTCAGGGATCATTTAGTGAAGAAACTTCCAAAAAAGAAGGATGTCTATGGAGATTCTATTGATGAAATTGTCGGAATCTGTACTGAGGTACTTCCCCTATCCTCCTCTACCTTTTTTTTTTTTTTTTTTTTTTTTTTTTTTTTTTTTTTTTTTTGTATTTTTGTTTGTTTAATTTCTCAATAATTTTTTTATGCATTTTATCTGTGTCTACTTTGCTGCTGGCTTTCGTTGTAATGGTGCTACAATAATCTTGCCTTGTCACCCCAAAAATTGCTTTATCAATCAATTAAGCCTCCTTTATTCAGGTACCCGAATTCAATATTGTGGGGAATTCTCAAAAGTGTGTTATGAGCTAGCTGTTACTGAAACTCCCCTCCTTATCTCGGTTTAAGACTAACTATGCTTTTTGAAACTCACATAGACGGAGAGATTATAGTGAGATGTACTAATATAACAGCAGTCGGTACGAACCGCGTTATGTGTCAAACAGATAGACTTTAATTGGTGAAAAATATTTCATATATTGCTTATTTCCATGGAATAAAACTAGTAACCCTGGAGTCCAAAGGGTGACTAACTCCTGGTAAGCCTGTTTTGCAATAATGCTGTACATATGTATTACCCTCTTCAACTGTGTGATATCCTATTTTATTGCTCGTAACTGCATCTGAATAGAGCAGAAAAAGTACATATAATTCATATAGCCAACTTCAACTAATGTGGGACAGAGATATACAAGCCAACTCCGACTAATACGGGATAGAGATGCAGTTCACTCATTGTTTGAACGTTGTACTCCGGTTTGTTTGGACCCGTCTAAACTGGAACTAGAATCTTCTTTTGAGAAAATAGCCAAAGTAGGGAACCACAGTGTAGCACAAGATTTCCCATTTTAACTGAATGCTGTATGATCTTGTGTGCAGTTTTTTCTCCTTGGAATAACCTCGACCAAGATGCTTTTGCTTGTGAAACTTTTCCAGCTCGTCTTTTTGTTTCTTGCTTGAAACTATTGCAAGATCTGAAAGTATGCTGAAATATGTTTGCTCAAATGATACTTTGAAACAGATTCTCAACGATTTCTTGCATGCCGAGTATGGTGGTCCAGGAACACTCATGGTCGTTCCATTCATCGATATGGCAGATACTATAAACGAGAGAGGTTTACCAGGAGGACCGCAGGCTGCACGTGCTGCAGTCAAATGGGCTCAAACTCACGTAGACAATGATTGGAAAGAATGGAATAGTGGCAAGAGCAGATAAATCAATGAATCAAGATGTGGAGCTATTAGTTTTGATGCACGCTGTAGTCGCCATATCTATTTGTAGTTCTGACATGGTGGGAGAGTAAACTTATTTACCTTTGATTGCAATAGTCCATGATAGAGAATAGGATTTAGAAGTTAGGATCTTATAAATGAATTAGTCTCAAGGTTTCTCTTTCTCATTATTTGAGGTTGGTTCAGGTGTTAAATGCTATCTACTATGTGCAGTGCTGTGTCTGTCATGTTATGATGCACAATGTTAAAACTCCATACATTGCTATTCTCCAGATGCTCAACATTCAAACATTAGCTGTTATACTAAAAACTCTTAATGAGATTACACAGTTTTTAAGGAGCCCCTGCTGACACAAAGCTGACGTACAACAGGAATAGTTACTTCCATATTATCTGGCATCTATTATCAGCTTGGAGATTTACCTTGGAGCGGTTATTTATAAGGAACCTCCTCGACAGAACAAGCAGAATATGATTACTATCGATCTAGGTCTATCGAACTTGCGTGCGACATAACAGGTTCTCAATGGCTGAGCAAAGCAATGTTTCTTTGATGCAGAAGAATGACAATATAAGTAAATGACATAAGATGAACAAAATAAAGCAAGATAAACGAAAAGGTCAACACTCTGCACCGCAAAAGATATTACTGTCAAATGTGGTGCTTGAAAGCCACGCGGTTCAATGTACAAACGAACGCGGGTACTAAGCCAACGTACTACATAGCATCTATTATGAAGAAAACTTGCGGAACTAACTTGACAGTCGATTTTCTTTATCTCGAACGTGGTGTATTTTCATCAATGACAAAATGACAGTTGTTAGCTTTTTCATTCTTATCAAAATGAAAGCATTCCCGATGCTCCACAATCATGCATATATCTAGCGTATTAAGAAGTATACTATGGATGGACTACGTATTTACAACTCCAATATTTGGGCAGACCAAAAGAATGTCAATTGAAACTTCCTTATGACAAGACCTCCACTCTCTGACTCAATGAAGCAGCACTTCACAAAACCGATCGGCTACGTTCCAGCAACTCTTCCCTATCAATGAAGCGGTAAAGCAAGTACTGATCCCGGAGGACTAAACAGTCATCACTCTTCCCGAACCAGTTATAACGCTTCTTGGCAACATGATCATAAACAGCATCCCTTAATGGAGTAGGTATAATCATGAGGGTGCTCAGTGCAGAGTAAGGTAATGGCAAGTGAGCTAGAACCCTCAGTGCAGCTGCAGCAAAAGTCGGATACATTCGACTGGTGATTTCCACAGCTTCATCACAGAAAAATTGGAAATATAGGCTAATGAACAACCAGACCATTCTAACTCTAGTCAAGATACCAAAGCAACATACTTCTTGATTGTGCAAGAATAGAGAGGATCTGCAGAAAAGTTGCTACGCGGGCAGGATTTCCACATACAGAAAGCAAGCAGGCTACAAGGCTCAGTATTCCACTTTCGATGGACCATGATTACTTTTCATTGTGGAGCATCAAATAGATTAAATATAAGATAAGGCGCCAATATAGCCAATAGTTAAATCCCTTAAGATTTGATTAGTATAAGTTCAAAGTGTTTTTTCCTCAATTTATGATTGCTAAAATATCCAACAAGTTACTCCACGATATTCTGCTGTGAAAAAGAAAATACTAATAAAGTTGTAACGGGAAGAACAATGTACAACCCCCCTCCCCGGTTACCTCTCTCACTTCCCTGATCAACTGTTTTTACCTAACAAAAAATCATCTAACGTGGATTCATCTTCCAAGATATCAAATCACTATCTATCAATTCTAACAGATTCAAGTCTTCTATTATGAGAAAACGCATGTATGCAACAGGAGCATGGAAAGAATAGCAACTAATGATTCTCAACTTCACGCCACCGTCAAAATGATTCAGTTCAAATGACCCTAAATGATCTAAATCTTTCTTTCGTTTGCTTATAGTCACTTTGAAACAAAAAGTAGAATGATATAGAAATTTCAATCATATCAGCAGAAGCAAAACAGCAGCCACACCCTAATACATGGAGGGGTAAGGTTGGCCAAAAGGACTGACACTAGGAGCTAGCACATCTCTTTATGCTAGCAATGAGCTCAAGCACAACTCCCTATCAATATCCACATTACCAGATTTTTAAGGGCTACGTTCATAAAGTAATTTTATCATAGCTATTTGCCATAGTATATTTGTCAACAACTTCTTGCCTTCAGTAAGAATGATTACGTAGCTCATGAAAGGACAACTCAAGAGCAGTCAGATGCACTTTTCTGGAGTTGGGCAGACACTCGTGGAAAATGTCAGATGCTACTTGGACATAAAACAATAAAGGATTAAAAGTATATAATGGCAACATTTGTGTAACCACAATTAACAGAGAGACAATTGCATACAGTAATGTAGGGGGAATGGTTCTAACCAGCGGAGCCTTGATGGTATAAACCTGGGCCTTCAATGAACAAGAAGCGACGAAGTACATCATCACGATCAACACCAGACACTCTCATGTAAGGTTCAGCAGCCTTTGACTGCAAGCAACAGAACTTGATTTTCCTATCTCTGTCAGCTTTAATCACCCATTTCACACCTACATATAAAATGCCACGAAAATCATACTAACTGAGATAGCTTATTATGCATGCACCCGTCCGTTCAAATGTCTATGCCAAAGGCAGTTTAGACCTAAAGGATAGCCATTTCTGCATATCCAATGAGAAAATCAATCAACTACGCCACAATCCTAAATTAGTTGAGGCAACGAGACATTACTGAAAAGTTCACTTATAAACTAGCTTTCTATTTGCTAATATGTACAAGTAAGCTTTGCCAGGAGCGACTCGTCCCCAAATGCTTGCAAACATATGCCTCTAGGAAAGTAAGCAAGCTACTTTCACTTGTATTCTCGAAATGATAGCTTCCAGCACCTTCCTGCCTACTTAAATTTATGTGAAAAATCGTGAAAAATCGTGAAAACTCTTCAAATCCTATTTAGTTTGATTAGACACGTCACAAGCATGGTGGTTCCGTCTATGTTTTCTTTTTTCTTTTAAAAACGAATTAAAGCAGTCATTAATGCCTGACGAGCCTCAGTCAGTGGAATACAGATCAACATTAAAATTCTCACAGCTCAAATAATGCATGCTACTGACAGCACAAGATACTTGGCATTCTGATTTCACTGCTAACATCATAGTCATAACGACAACAAAGAAATGCAGAAAAATGACAGTAACACTAAACATAAAGCTAACACTATGTTTTGCTCAAAACGAAGGAAGTCACCTACTATTTGCCTTAACTACCCTGCATTACAACTCGTACATACATCACATAGGATACACCCTGTCACAAAATAGAACATAGAATCCACAAAACAACAACTTGAGCTTGTAATTGCGCCCCGGATGTTTTTTCCTCTCTATTGATTGAACGTCAACCATTTCAAGTAAACAAACAGCATTCCCTCTTTTAAGCAAATACAAATGTCAAGTCATCAAACTAAAAATAGTTCACAAGTGACACATACAGCTAGACGCTAAATATATACATGTAAAATTGAAATTTTCGTTTTCAAAACTACAGGATGACTGCAAATGTAACTAAAAACACAAAAACAGTAGCAATAAACGCAATACTGTACTCATTTACAGCTTCCGAGAACAATTGAAGAAATCAAAGCAATAAGCAAAGCACAAATGCAATATATAGCTACAAGCACCAATCACACACACACACACACACTCTAGCCTGTACTCATTTACAGCTTTGAGGCACAACTGTAGTAAGAAACCAAAGCAATAAGCAAAAGCACAAATGCAATAAATAGCTAAAAGCACAAATACACATACACACACACAGAGAGAGAGAGAGAGAGAGAGAGAGAGAGAGAGAGAGAGAGAGAGAGAGAGAGAGAGAGAGAGAGAGAGAGAGAGAGAGAGAGAGAGAGAGAGAGAGAGAGAGAGAGAGAGAGAGAGAGAGAGAGAGAGAGAGAGAGAGAGAGAGAGAGAGAGAGAGAGAGAGAGAGAGAGAGAGAGAGAGAGAGAGAGAGAGAGAGAGAGAGAGAGAGAGAGAGAGAGAGAGAGAGAGAGAGAGAGAGAGAGAGAGAGAGAGAGAGAGAGAGAGAGAGAGAGAGAGAGAGAGAGAGAGAGAGAGAGAGAGAGAGAGAGAGAGAGAGAGAGAGAGAGAGAGAGAGAGAGAGAGAGAGAGAGAGTAGGAAGATGAGAATATTACTGTTGTGAGAAAGATGACAAACGCCGTCATAGACAACGACGCCAGGCTGAAGTAGATTCTGATCAGTCTTCGGTTTGGAAGCTAAGCGAGCTAATTCATCGCCGAGGAACAAATCATCTTCGTCAAAGTCAGCAGCAGCAGCAGCTGAAGCGGAATCCGAAGAAACACCAGCAGCATTCAAAGGAGGAGAAGAAGTTGAAAACGACGACGTCCAGAGGGAAGAAAAACACCGGCGGTGAGTCAACGGCGAGGAGGAATTCACATTTCCGGTCGTCGTTAGCAACCGTAAACCTCTCTTCAGCATCAACAGCTTCATCATCACGCTTCCTGTGTGTTTCGTGTGGATGAAGTTTCAGTTTTCGTGAGCTCCAAGTCGGTGCTTTCTCTATTAGTACTATATATACAGGAAATGGAAAGGAAAGAGTGCGGGACGGTGTGTTTGCATACGTGGCAAACATCGAGGGTCCTTCAAAGAACTTATCCAACGGTGAAGATTTAGTTCTATCTATAGCTGTACAATTCCTAATTCCTAGAGATTTGGGAAGCATTATTGCATTGCATCCTTTCTAACTTCTAAATACTATTTTTAGCGGTAATATTTAAATTTCTTTTTTTAATTCACTCATGTTATGAATGTATTATATTATGGATGTTCATTTAGTACTCCGTTGTAAATAAGCTTTCTGAAGAAGCTTATCCATATGAGGCTCCGCCGTAAATATGTTTATCCATTTAGTACTCCATTGGAAATAAGCCTCCTCAAGAAGCTTATCCTTTCGGTACTCCGTTATGGATAAATATTACCCATGGTAGAAGATTATCTATATGTGTTACAACAGCTTAAAGTAGTAGCTTACAAACAGCTTACACAGCAGCTTACACAGCAGTTTGCAGCAGCAGCTTGCAGTAGTAGCTTACACAACAGCTTGCAGTAGGAGCTTACACAGCAGCTTCCTTTCTTCTATAAATAGAGGAGAATTCGGTTCATTATGTACATAAGTTTGAAGTTTGAATAATATATCAGTTTCTCTCTATACTTGTCTTTACTTTACTGTCTTTATTTTATAACACGTTATAAGCACGAGACTCTGCCATCTAGAGCAAATACTTTGAAAGTATCAGAGGTACGAATTTTCTTTTTCTAAATAATGTCAAATCTTTCTAAACTTGAGTTTGTAGCCCTGGATATATCGGGCAAAAGCTACATGTCTTGGGTGCTTGATGCCGAAATTCATCTTGATGCGATGGGTCTGGCAGACACCATCAAAGATAAAAATCAGGCATCAAACCAAGACCGTGCCAAAGCAATGATATTCCTACGCCATCACCTTGATGAGGGCCTGAAAATGGAATATCTTACTGTTAAAGATCCAGTCATACTGTGGAATAATTTGAAAGATAGATATGACCACCTGAAGATGGTCGTTCTTCCACAGGCACGTTATGATTGGACTCATCTAAGGCTACAAGATTTTAAATCTATCAGTGAGTATAATTCTGCTATGTTCAGAATTATTTCCCAATTGAAACTATGTGGTGATAATATTACTGATCATGATATGTTGGAGAAAACTTTCACCACTTTTCATGCCTCGAATATGCTCCTGCA
>AWOL01S0008094.1:0-12629 GCA_000715115.1 Nicotiana otophora | reverse complement strand
CGTTCGTCCTCGAACGGGTCTAGAAACATACCTGGAGTCTTGAATAGGCATGGATATATGCTCTGCATCTCCCGCTCAGTCTCCCAGGTGGCCTCCTCCACATGCTGACCTCTCCATTGCACCTTCACTGAAGCTATATCCTTTGACCTCAACCTTCGAACCTGCCGATCCAAAATAGCCACCGGCTCCACATCATAAGTCATATCACCCTCCAATTGAACCGTGCTGAAATCCAAAACATGAGATGGATCTCCAATATACTTCCGGAGCAGGAAAACATGAAACACTGGATGCACACTCGACAAGCTGGGTGGCAAGGTAAGTTTATAAGCCACCTCCCCTATCCTCTGAAGCATCTCAAAAGGCCCTACTTGCCCCTCTTCCCAAACCTCATAACACCCTTCATGGGTGATACCTTCAGCAAAACCTTCTCCCCAACCATAAAAGACACATCACGGACCTTCCTATCCGCGTAGCTCTTCTGCCTAGACTGCACCGTGTGAAGCCGCTCCTAAACCAATTTAACCTTATCTAATGCATCCTGGACCAAGTCTGTACCTAAGAGCCTAGACTCACCCGGCTCAAACCATCCAACCGGAGATCTATACCTCCTCTCATATAAAACCTCGTACGGAACCATCTGAATACTTGACTGATAGCTGTTGTTATATGCAAACTCCGTGAGTGACAGAAACTGGTCCCATGAACCCCCAAAGTCAATGACACAAGCACGCAACATGTTCTCCAATATCTGAATAGTGCGCTCGGACTGCCCGTCTATTTGAGGGTGAAAAGTTGTGCTCAAATCAACCTGAGTACCCAACTCTCGCTGCACGACCCTCCAAAACTGCGATGTGAACTGAGTACCCCTATCTGAAATGATGGAAATTGGGACACCATGCAGGCGAAGGATCTCTCAGATGTAAATCTCAACCAACCGCTCTAAAGAGTAAGTAGTACCAACTGGAATGAAGTGCGCGGACTTGGTCAGCCGATCCACAATAACCCAAATAGCATCGAACTTCCTCGAAGTCTGTGGGAGCCCAACTACAAAATCCATGGTGATCCGCTCCCACTTCCACTCTGGGATCTCTAATCTCTGAAGCAAGCCACCCGGTCTCTGATGCTCATACTTAACCTGCTGACAGTTGAGACACCGAGCCAAAAACCCAACTATATCTTTCTTCATCTGCCTCCACCAATAGTGCTATCTCAAATCCTGGTACATCTTCGCGGCACCCGGATGGATCGAATACCGTGAGTTGTGGGCCTCTTCAAGAATCAACTCTCGAATCCCATCTATATTAGGCACACATATCTGGCCCTGTATTCTCAGCAAGCCGTCATCACCAATTGTAATCACCTCTCTGAACCCTGTCCTGAAGAACGAGCAAGTGGGGTTCATCATACTGACACTCCCTAATAGGGTCATAAAGAGAGGACCTGGAGACAACACAAGCCAATACCCGACTAGGCTCCGAAATATCCAATCTGACAAGCTGGCCCGCTAAGGCCTGAACATCCAATGCCAAAGGTCTCTCTACTGCTAAAAGATATGCTAAACTTCCCAAACTCTCTGTCCGGTGACTCAAAGCATCGGCCACTACATTGGCCTTCCACGGATGGTACAGGATAGTGATATCATAGTCCTTAAGAAGCTCCAACCATCTTCGCTGACGCAAATTAAGATCCTTCTACTTGAACAGATGCTGCAGACTCTGATGATCAGTATAGATCTCACAATGATCCCCATACAAATAATGACGTCAAATCTTCAAGGCGTGAACAATGGCTGCTAACTCAAGATCATGGACAGGATAGTTCTTCTCATGGGTCTTCAACTGGCGCGAGGCATAGGCGATCACCCTACCCTCTTGCATCAAAACACAATCAATGCCTATCCTCGAGGCATCATAATACACGGTGTAAAAACCTGAAGCTGATGGCAGAACTAACACTGGAGTTGTGGTTAAAGCAGTTTTGAGCTTCTGAAAGCTCTCCTCACACTCATCCGACCACCTGAATGGAGCACCATTTTGGGTCAATTTGGTCAAGGGCGATGCAATAGATGAAAATCCCTCCACAATGCGACGGTAATAACCCACCAAACCAAGAAAGCTCCTAATCTCCATGGCTGAGGACGGTCTGGGCCAACTCTGCACCGCCTCTATCTTCTTCATATCCACCTGAATACCCTCACTAAACACCACGTGCCCCAAGAATGCTACTGAACTGAGCCAAAACTCACATTTGGAGAATTTTGCATAAATCTTCTCCTCCCTCAATCTCTGTAATACAATCTTCAAATGCTGAGCATGCTCCTCCTGGTTACGAGAGTACACCAGGATGTCATCAATGAATACAACAACGAATGAGTCCAAATAGGGTTGGAATACACTGTTCATCAAATGCATGAATGCTGATGGGGCATTGGTAAGCCCAAAAGACATCACCAAGAACTCATAATGGCCATATCGGGTCCTGAAAGTTATCTTAAGAATATCTGAATCCCAAATCTTCAGCTCGTGATAATCGGACCTCAAATGAATCTTGGAGAACACCCCCGCTCCCTGAAGCTGGTCGATTAAATCATCAATACGAGGCAAAGGATACTTGTTCTTGACTGTGACCTTGTTCAACTGCCTGTAATCAATACATATTCTCATGGAACCATCCTTCTTCTTCACAAATAGAACCGGTGCACCCCAAGGTGACACACTAGGCCGAATAAACCCCTTATCAAGGAGTTCCTAAAGTTGTTCTTTTAATTCCTTTAACTCCGTCGGTGCCATATGATAGGGTGGAATAGAAATGGGCTGAGTGCCCGTCACCAAATCATACCAAAGTCAATATCCCTGTCAGGCGGCATGCCCGGTAAGTCTGCAGGAAACACATCCGGAAAATCACGTACCACCGGAATAGAATCAATGACAGGTGTATCTGCACTAACATCCCTCACAAAAGCCAAATAAGATAGGCAACCCTTCTCAACCATGCGATGAGCCTTCAAATATGAAATCACCCTACTTGGTACATAATCTACAGAACCACTCCACTCAACCCTCAGAATTCTCGGCATAGCCAACGTCACCGTCTTAGCGTGAAAATCTAGAATAGCATGACATGGAGATAACCAATCCATACCCAATATCACATCAAAGTCAACCATACTGAGCAGCAAAAGGTAGACTCGGGTCTCCAGACCCCCAATAGTCACCACACATGATCGATATACGCAGTCCACAATAATAGTATCGCCTACAGGAGTAGATACATATACAGATGAAACTAAAGACTCACGGGGCATATCCAGAAAATGGGCAAAATATGAGAAAACATATAAATATATGGAACTAGGGTCAAATAATACTGAGGCATATCTATGACAAACTAAGACAATACCTGTAATCACAGCATCTGAAGAAATAGCATCTGGTCTGGCAGGGAGGTCATAGAAATGGGCCTAGCCAACCCCTGATCTGCCTCCCCCCCCCAGGGCGACCCCTAGCTGACTGACCTCCACCCCGAGCTGACTGGACGGGTGGTGAGGTAACTGGTGCTGAAGTCGAAGGCTGACTCCTCTACTGAGATAGACCTCTATAATGATGAGGACAATGCCTCCACATATGCCCAAGCTCCCCATACTCAAAACAACTCTTTAGTGCTGGTGGCGAAAACTGAAGGGAACCCTTAGCACCGGGATGACTGGTAGAAGAACCTCGCATGGAAGTGCCCTGAACAGGTGGATCACGGGATGAACTCTGAGCTGGAAGGGCACTATGTGATGAGTGGCTCTGATGAGAACTATGAGAACCATGGCCAGATGATGCACCCCGATGAAATGGCCGAGCTGACTGAGCCTGTCTGAAATGACGACCTCTACCGTGCTAGAACTGACCCCCAAAAGGAGCACCGCTGAATCCACCCTGACCATGAGGCCTCTTGGCCTCTCTCTCAACCCTCTCCTGATCGCAAACCATCTTAATTTGTCGAGAAATGTCAACAACCTCATCAAAAGTAGCACCCAAAACCCGCTCCCTGGTCATGAGCAACTGTAGCTGATAAGTGAGGCCATCAATAAACCTCATGATCCTCTCTCTGTCCGTGGGAACCAACCAGATAGCATGACGAGCCAACTCGGAGAACCGCATCTCATATTGCATCACAGACATATCACCCTGGCGGAGCCGCTCAAACTATCTGTGCAGCTCCTCTCTGCGGGATCAAGGCACGAACTTCTCCAAAAAGACCACGGAGAACTGCTTCCAAGTAAGGGGTGCTACGCCAGCAGGCCTACACCTCTCATTAGTCTCCCACCATCTGAGTGCAGCCCCAGAAACTGAAAGGTAGTGAATGAGACCCCACAAGTCTCCAAAATACCAGCAGTACGGAGTATCCTCTAACACCTGTCCAAAACGTCCTGAGCATCCTCTCTCTATGTGCCACTAAACGGTGGTGGCTGGAGTCTCCCAAACCTCTCCAACCTACGCTGATCATCCTCGGGCATAGAAGGAACCACATAATCCTGAGCAACTGCAACCGGCTGGGCTGGTGGTGCCTCTGGTGTCTGAAGTCCCTGAATAGCCTACTCGGGTATGCGAGCGACGGGAGTCTGAGTGCCTCCCTTGGCCTGAGAAGTGGCTATGGCCGTCGAAATAGAGACCGCCTGAGCAAGGCCGGTACACGCTGTCAGAATCTGAGTTAGGGCCTCCTGAAGGCCTGGAATCACAATAGGCACAGGTGGTGCCTAAACTGGTGCATCAACAATTAGAACCTGGTCCGGATCTGGGACAACCAGTGGATCTGCAAGTACTGCCCCAGCTGTTGTACGGGCTGCACCTCTGCCCCTACCACGGCCTCAGCTTCTCGCGGCCCTAGCTGGTGGTACTGGTGGCTGGCCTTCCTGATCGGTAGCACGAGTCCTCACCATCTGTGAGAGAATGAAACAACAGATGTTTAGTTACTAGAATCAACAGATTCGCACGACAAGAATACAAGAATGTGAAGTTTGCTAAAGGTTCTGCAGCCTCTCGAAGATAAGTACAGACGTCTCCGTACCGATCTGCAAGACTCTACTAAACCCTCTCATGACTCGTGAGACCTATGTAACCTAGGCTCTGATACCAATCTGTCACGATCCAAACTAACCCTTGTCGTGATGGTGCCTATCGTGGACTAGGAAAGTTGACTCATTTCCAAAACAAACCGATATTTTTATTTCAAAGATAATTTCAATATTATTTAACATAAAAACCTTCGTAAAGGAGTTCCAATCAAAATAAAAGTGCGGAAGAAAAAGCCCGACATCGGGGTGTCACTAGTCATGAGCATCTACTACAATCTGTCTAACAATATCAACGCCAACTCAGCCTGGAAAATAGCTAAATACAACTAGAGGAAGATAAGAGGAAGAAGAGCAGGGGCTGCGATCGCAAAATAGCTACCTTACTATCTCCAAGAAAAATCTACAACCAGAACAATCAACAACCGCTACCGTGTCCAGCTATACCTGAATCTGCATACAAGGTGCAGGGAGTAACGTGAGTATGCCAACTCAGTAAGTAACAACAATAAATAAAGACTGAGCAGTAGTGACGAGCAATAAAGCATATAACGTCCATATCATGAAATCTTAGTAAAATACCTCGTGTTTTAAAATCAGGATTTGAATCAAAATATCTCGTTTAAACCTAGTTCCAGTAAAAAATCATTTAAGGATATTTTTCAATAGCTTTTAAACAGAGGAAAAATGCAAAGGTGAGCAAAACTGATGAAATCATAAATAGCCCCTCGGGCAAAGCATCACTCATATATAGCCCCTCGGGCAAACCTCACAATCACTCTTGCCACTCGGGCATACCTCACAATCACTCTTGCCACTCGGGCATACCTCATAATCACTCTTGCCTCCCAGTCACTCAGCACTCGCACTCAGTAGGTACCTGCGCTCACTGGGGGTGTGTACAGACTCCGGAGGGGCTCCTTCAGCCCAAGCGCTATATCAAGCCAAATCATAGAATAAATCACTCAGGCCCTCGGCCTCACTCAGTCATAAACCTCTTAAGCCACTCGGGCATTATAGTAAAAACAGGGCATTCGGCCCAAAACAACATTTATATGCATCAAAATAGAGTCATAAAACTGAGTTATGCAGTAAATAAGTATAACCATGACTGAGTATAAATTTTCAATCGAAAATAGTGAGAGGATAGTAAGAAAAGGCCCCTAAGGGTCCAAACAGCACTGGCACAAGGCCCCAAAGGCATTCAGCCTAATTTACAGAAACTCTTTCTAAAACATGTAAGTATCATATAGTTTATACAAAATATGCAACTTCATAGTTGCTACGGGGCAGACCAAGTCACAATCCCCAACAGTGCACGCCCACACACTCGTCACCTAGCATGTGCGTCACTTCACAATAGTAAAATAATACGAAATTCGGGTTTTCATACCCTCAGGACTAGATTTACAATCGTTACTTACCTCAACCCAGTCAAATCTCTACCCCGCAATGCTCTTGCCTCTGGACTCGGCCTCCAAATGCTCCAAATCTATTCACAATCAGTACAATACCATCAATATACGCTAATGGAATGAATTCCACAAGAAAAGCTACAAAATTAGACCAAAAACCGAAATTGGCTCAAACCCGGCCCCCAGGACCACGTCTTGAAATCTTACAAAATTTACAAAACTAGAAATCCAATTCAGTCACGAGTCTAACCATACCAAATTCATCAAAATTCAACATCGTTTGGTCCTTCAAATCCTTAAATTACTTCTCCAAAAATCTCAAGCCCTAACCCCTCATTTTCACTAATTACAATGATTAAACAACGGAAAATCACCATATATATAAGTATTAGGTCTCAAGTAACTTACCTCAATGAAACCCCCTTGATTCCCTCTTCAAATCTCTCCCAAAAGCTCCAAAACCGAATAGAAAAATGGTGGAAATGAACAAAAATTTGCGAAGTGCTATCTATACATTCTGCGAGAATAACTTAAACTCTCAACCTCGTACCTGCGCCCAGGTCTCGCACCTACGGGCTCGCAGGTGCGGCCAAATCCTTCGCACCTGCGCTCCAGACTTGGCCTCCCATTTTCCGCATCTGCGCCCCAAGTCCCGCACCTGCAAGCTAGGAGATGCAACACACTTCTCGGACATGCACATCCTTCCTAGCCCAGCACTGTCCGCACCTACGAACTCCCCACGTGCACCAGCGGCCTCGCACCTGCAACTCTTTCTTCCGCAGGTGCGAAAATAGCAGTAGCAGCAGCTTCAGCTGCATTTTCCAACTTCGACAAATCCGTTAACTACCCGGAATCACCCCGAGGCCCTCGGGACCTCAACAAAAAATATCAACAAGTCATATATCAACATACCAACTTAGTCGAACCTTCGAATCACTCAAAACAACAACAAATCATCAAATTACCCTCGGATTCAAGCCTAAGAACTTCTAAATTTTCAAATTCGGCAACCGATGCCGAAACCAACCAAACCACGTCCGAATGACCTCAAATTTTGCACATACATCACAAATAACACTACAAACATACTCCAACTTTCGTAATTCCATTCCGACCCCGATACCAAATTTCCACTGCCGACCGAAATCGCCAAATTTCTAATTTTGCCAATGCAAGCCTAATTCTACCACGGAACTCCAAATAACATTCCAGACGTACTCCTAAGTCAAAAATCACCTAACAGGGCTAACGAAACCATCAGAATTCAAATCCAAGATCGTTTACACATAGGTCAACATCCGGTTAACTTTTCAAACTTAAGTTTCTACTTAAGAGACTAAGTGTCTAAATTCACTCTGAAACCACTCCGGTCCTGAACCAGCTAATCTGATATAATATAATATAGCTGAATAACACAAAAAAAAGTAAAAATAGGAAAAACGAGGCTATAACTCTCGAAACGACCGGCCGGGTTGTTACACTGAGTTAATAAAACTCGAGGGCATGAAGCTTATTTAGCATTGGCCGAATTTAAAGGCTAAGGCTAGTCTGAGTTAATAAAACTCGAGGGCATGAAGCTTATTTAGCATTGGCCGAATTTAAAGGCTAAGGCTAGTCTGAGTTAATAAAACTCGAGGGCATGAAGCTTATTTAGCATTGGCCGAATTTAAAGGCTAAGGCTAGTCTGAGTTAATAAAACTCGAGGGAATGAATCTTATATGGAACTGCCCGAATTTAAACCCTAAGGTCAGTACGATTTAATAAAACACGAGGGCATGAAGCTTATTTGGCATTGCCAAAATTTAAAAGCTAAGGCCAATCTGAGTAAATAAAACTCGAGGGCATGAAGCTTATTTGGCATTGGCCGAATTTAATGGCTAAGGCCAGTCCGAGTTAATAAAAACTTGAGGGCATGAAGCTTATTTGGCACTACCCAAATTTAAAGGTTAAGACAGTACGAGTTAATAACACTAGAGGGCATGAAGCTTATTTGGCATTGCCTGATTTTAAAACCTAAGGCCAGTCCGAGTTAATAGAACTCGAGGGAATGAAGCTTATTTTGGATAGACCGAATTTAAAGGTTAAGGCCAGTCCGAGTTAATAAAACTCGTGGGCATGAAGCTTATTTGGCATTACCCAAATTTAAAGGCTAAGGCCATTCCGAGTTAATAAAACTCGATGGCATGAAGCTTATTTATTATTTCCCGAATATAAAGACTAAGGTCAGTCCGAGTTAATAAAACATGAGGGCATGAAGCTTATTTCGCATTGCCCGAATTTAAAGTCTAAGGCCAGTCTGAGTTAGTAAAACTCGAGGTAATGAAGCGTATTTAGCATTGCCTGAATTTAAAGGCTAAGGCCAGTCCGAGTTAATAAAACTCGAGGGCATGAAGCGTATTTGGCATTGCCCAAATTTAAAGGCTAGGGTTAGTCCGAGTTAATAAAACTCGAGGGCATGAAGCGTATTTGGCATTGCCCAAATTTAAAGGCTAGGGTTAGTCCGAGTTAATAAAACTCGAGGGCATGAAGCGTATTTGGCATTGCCCAAATTTAAAGGCTAGGGTTAGTCCGAGTTAATAAAACTCGAGGGCATGAAGATTATTTGGCATTGCCCGAATTTAAAAGCTAAGGCCAATCCGAATAAATAAACTTCGAGGGCATAAGGCTTTTTTGGCATTAGCCGAATTTAATGGCTAAGGCAACTCTGGGTTAATAAAAACTAGAGGGCATGAAGCTTATTTAGCATTGCTCGAATTTAAAGGTTAAGACAGTACGAACTAATAACACTAGAGGGCATGAAGCTTATTTGGCATTGCCCGATTTTAAAAGCTAAGGCCAATCCGAGTTAATAAAACCCGAAGGCATGAAGCTTATTTGGGATAGCCCGAATTTAAAGGCTAAGGCCAGTTTGAGTTAATAAAACTCGTGGGTGTGAAGCTTATTTGGCATTAGACGAATTTAAAGGCTAAGTATAGTCCGAGATAATAAACCTCGATGGCATGAAGCTTATTTGGCATTGCCCGATTTTAAAAGCTAAGGCCAATCCGAGTTAATAAAACCCGAAGGCATGAAGCTTATTTGGGATAGCCCGAATTTAAAGGCTAAGGCCAGTTTGAGTTAATAAAACTCGTGGGTGTGAAGCTTATTTGGCATTAGACGAATTTAAAGGCTAAGTATAGTCCGAGATAATAAACCTCGATGGCATGAAGCTTATTTGGCATTAGACGAATTTAAAGGCTAAGTATAGTCCGAGATAATAAACCTCGATGGCATGAAGCTTATTTGGCATTACCCGAATTTAAAGGCTAAGGCCAGTCCGAGTTAATATAACTTGACGGCATGAAGCTTATTTGGCATTGCCCAAATTTAAATGTTAAGGCCAGTCCGAGTTAATAAAACTCGAGGGAATGAAGCGTATTTGGCATTGCCCGAATTTAAAGCTTATGGTCAGTCCGAGTTAATAAGATCCGAGGGCATGAAGCTTATTTGGGATTGCCCGAATTTAAAGGCTTGGGCCAGTCTGAGTTAATATAACTCGAGGGAATGAAGATTATTTGGCATTGCTCGAATTTAAAGGGTAAGGCCAGTCCAAGTTAATAAAACTCTCGCATGAAGCTTATTTGGCATTGCCCGAATTGCTAGGCAAAGTCCGGTCCGAGTTAATAAAACTCAAAGGCTTGAATCTTATTTGGCATTGCCTGAATTTAAGGCTAAGGATAGTACGAGTTATTAAATCTCTAGGGCATGAAGCATGGCATTGCCCGAATTAAAAGGCTAAGGTAGTGCGAGTTAATAAAACACGAGGGCATGAAGCTTATTTGGCATTGCCCAAATTTAAAGGCTAAGGTTAGTCCGAGTTAATAAAACTCGAGGGATTGAAGCTTATCTGGCATTGCCCGAACTTAAATGCTAAGTCTAGTCAGAGTTAATAAAACTCAAGGACATGAAGCTTATTTGGCATTTTCCGAATTTAAAGCCTAAGGCCAGTCCGAGTTAATAAAACTCGATGGCATCAAGCTTATTTGTTATTGCCCGAATTTAAAGGCTAAGGCCAGTCCGAGTTAATAAAACTCAAGGGCATGAAGCTTATTTGGCATTGCCCGAATTTAAAGGCTAAGGTTAGTCCGAGTTAATAAAACTTGAGGGCATGTAGCTTATTTGGCATTTCCCAAATTTAAAGGCTAAGGCCAGTCCGAGTGAATAAAACTTGAGGGCATGAAGCTAATTTAACGTTGCCCATATTTAAGAACTAAGGCCAGTCCGAGTTAATAAAACACTAGGGCATAAATCTTATTTGGCATTGCCCGAATTTAAAAGCTATGGCCAATCTGAGTTAATAAAACTCGAGGGCATGAAGCTTATTTGTCATTAGCTGAATTTAAAGGCTACGGCCAGTCTGGGTTAATAAAAACTCCAGGGCATGAAGTTTATTTGGCATTGCGCGAATTTAAAGGTTAAGACAGTACGAGTTTATAAAATTAGAGGGCATGAAGCTTATTTGGCATTGCCCGATTTTACAAGCTAAGGCAAGTCCGAGTTAATAAAACCCGAAGGCATGAAGCTTATTTGGGATAGCCCGAATTTAAAGGCTAAGGCCAGTCCGAGTTATAAAACTTGTGGGCATGAAGTGTATTTGGAATTAGACAAATTTAAAGGCTAAGGACAGTCCGAGTCAATAAAACTCGATGGTATGAAGCTTATTTGGCAGTGCCCAAATTTAAATTCTAAGGCCAGTCCTAGTTAATAAAACTCGAGGGAATGAATCTTAATTGACATTGCCCGAATTTAAAGGCTAAGGCCAGTCAGAGTTAATAAAATCCGAGGGCATGAACCTTATTTGGATTGCCCGAATTTTAAGGCTAAGGCCAGTCCGGGTCAATATAACTCGAGGGAATGAAGCTTATTTGGCATTTCTCGAATTTAAAGGGTAAGGCCAGTCCAAGTTAATAAAACTCCGGCATGAAGGTTTTTTGGCATTGCCCGAATTTCTAGGCTAAGGCCAGTCCGAGTTAATTAAACTCAAAGGCATGAATCTTATTTGGCATTGCCTGAATTTAAAGGCTAAGGTTAGTCCGAGTTAATAAAACTCGATGGCATGAAGCTTATTTGTTATTGCCCGAATTTAAAGGCTAAGGTTAGTCCGAGTTAATAAAACTCGATGGCATGAAGCTTATTTGTTATTGCCCGAATTTAAAGGCTAAGGTTAGTCCGAGTTAATAAAACTCGATGGCATGAAGCTTATTTGTTATTGCCCGAATTTAAAGGCTAAGGTTAGTCCGAGTTAATAAAACTCGATGGCATGAAGCTTATTTGTTATTGCCCGAATTTAAAGGCTAAGGTTAGTCCGAGTTAATAAAACTCGATGGCATGAAGCTTATTTGTTATTGCCCGAATTTAAAGGCTAAGGTTAGTCCGAGTTAATAAAACTCGATGGCATGAAGCTTATTTGTTATTGCCCGAATTTAAAGGCTAAGGTTAGTCCGAGTTAATAAAACTCGATGGCATGAAGCTTATTTGTTATTGCCCGAATTTAAAGGCTAAGGTTAGTCCGAGTTAATAAAACTCGATGGCATGAAGCTTATTTGTTATTGCCCGAATTTAAAGGCTAAGGTTAGTCCGAGTTAATAAAACTCGATGGCATGAAGCTTATTTGTTATTGCCCGAATTTAAAGGCTAAGGTTAGTCCGAGTTAATAAAACTCGATGGCATGAAGCTTATTTGTTATTGCCCGAATTTAAAGGCTAAGGTTAGTCCGAGTTAATAAAACTCGATGGCATGAAGCTTATTTGTTATTGCCCGAATTTAAAGGCTAAGGTTAGTCCGAGTTAATAAAACTCGATGGCATGAAGCTTATTTGTTATTGCCCGAATTTAAAGGCTAAGGTTAGTCCGAGTTAATAAAACTCGATGGCATGAAGCTTATTTGTTATTGCCCGAATTTAAAGGCTAAGGTTAGTCCGAGTTAATAAAACTCTAGGGATTGAAGCTTATCTGGCATTGCCCGAACTTAAATGCTAAGTCCAATCAGAGTTAATAACATTCGAGGACATGAAGCTTATATGGCATTTCTCGAATATAAAGGCTAAGTCAAGTCCGAGTTAATAAAACTCGATGGCATGAAGCTTATTTGTTATTGCCCGAATTTAAAGGTTA
>AWOL01S0008093.1:7076-53462 GCA_000715115.1 Nicotiana otophora | reverse complement strand
CAGTCTCTCTACTCCTTCGGGGTAGGGGTAAGGTCTGCGTACACACTACCCTCCCCAGACCCCATTAATGGGATTCTACTGGGTTGTTGTTGTTGTTGTTGTTGTTGTTTGTTATTTAGGGATTGCCTATGTTTTATGACATTAGGGTATAAAGTAAAGCACATAATCCAATATATAAGTGTTGTATACATGTAAGATAGAACAATAACAAAAGATGTAATAAAAATGCAACAAGGCAGTGGACTAAACTGGCGAAGATGTAAATAATAATAAAGGAGTTAAAGGAGATAATTGGACTCTGAAAATTGGGCCCTAAGAAGGCAGGCCTAGCAGTAAAGGGACGTCAGCATCTAGCTTCATACTTCCAATAATGCAGCAGTATTAGGCTTGGGCCTAAGTTCCTTAGGAACTTAGCAGGCCCAAACAAATGTACATGTCCAAAAGAAGGAGAAGGTCATTAGATACATGATCTATATATTCAGCATATTCAACCATGCAGGAAATATATAAACAAATGACTGGAGCAGGAATATAATAAAATATCAATACTCGAATACTATGAGAAAACTTATACTAATGTGATGGTTGTAAATGGCAAATAATTTGCATTGAAAACCGTTCGTTGTCATTAAACACTAAACCTCTTAAAGAACAACAAGTGTCCATGAATTAAGGGCTAAGGAGAGAGTTCTACTCAAGGTCGATGCCCCTTTTGAATTTCCCGAGACTTCAAAGTTCCTAAGGGTCTCAAGGCCGAGGGCAATGCTTGTGCCGGGGAGAGTAGCCTACCCTAGAGTTAAACTCAACTCCCAAATACTCCTAACCATTGACGACTCATTTTTCCCTATGGATTTAAATGCCAATGAGGCCCTTTCAATGTAAACTAACTACCATAGCACTCCCTACCACAGAAGGATATTTTTCCCTTGATAGAATAATATGAGAACAATTTTACCTTACAACTACATTTCTAATATCAAATGAATGATTCTCATGCTAAACAAATTTAAAGGTCGGGTTTTAAACACATGAAAGGGGAACATAAACACTATAATATTATTATTAAAGATTTAAACATCGAGGAACACATTCAAAGGAAAGGTAAAGAGCACCCAGTTCAGGTATACATCAATACAAATGCTTCTAACAATAGATTGGTTAACGCAGGCTCTGCAACTGGCATATGCAGAGATTGACAATACTACTTAAAAATCTAAAACGATTCAGACAGATGATCATGATTAGCAAACACTATAGGTATTGTCAAAGATATCAGGACTCTTAGCATGACTATAGGTTACAGATCCAAACATTGAACTCTTAAAGATGCTTGACACGATCATTCTCATAATAATATCAATCTTAAACAATCCACTATGTTCAAGTAATGGCAATAGAGAACTTCTCATAGGATAGAAAATCTGATTCAGTTTCAGAATAGCAGGAAAGAGAGGACTGGGTGTAACTTTAGAACAAAATATGAAGTCATGCAGACAAACAAGGATACATGAGACATTTGATCAGATATATATATATATAGACATTTCAAAAGGGGTGTGAGCTTACACAGACAGGGTGAGCTTCACCTATTATAGATTCAAGTCGACAATGCCATAAAGGGAATTAAGAGGGGTTATAGACAAGGGAAGGATTATACCAGAACAGGTTTAACTCAGGTGTATGGTTTAATATTAGCATATGATTATGCAACAATCATACTCAGCTTGAAAACGGTTATCACTTAATTATAGCAAAATAATATGAATGCTTGAAGGAAATTAAAGACAGAAAAAGTGTTGTACCAAATAGGTTTTAACTCACTTATACAGTTGAGGGTTACATCTAAACATGAGGCAACTATATTCAGCTTAACAATAATTACCAGTTAACTATAACAAACATGATTATGCCCTATTTTTATGAAAATGGGGTGACTTACTCTTAGCAAAATATATACAACAGGGTTATTGATATTCATGAAAAAGTTCAACTCAACAAGACTGTTTCATACAGATGCAACCAACAATTAAATATAATCATGAGAATGTCATAGTGATAACCCAGAAGTTGCCCTCAAAGTCAGCATATACAGGCATAGAGAAGGAGAGCACTAAAATACTTAGACTTTCATGCTTCAGTTAAATGGTGCAAGATATAAACTATGAACTCTCAGGTGTTATCCCAATTAGGATTATCAGACAGTGATCTCGACCATAAGACAAACAGAATGCAGGAAACAATGTGTAGAGATAGAGATCATAACTGAATCATCAATGGAAATTATGAAGTCTAAGTAAACACAAGAAGTCATTAAGGCACATTAAAACTTAATCATGTTGACCATTTAGACTCAGAAATGAAAGTCATTTGAGGTCACATAACAACTTGATCAATATTAATTAAAGACTTAGAAGCATGGCAAGTGATCACAAGTAAACTACATCTTATCATAAGCTGAAAATAACATTTCTATACTAATTATAAGCATCATAAGCTAACACGGTTAACATAAAGCAACAACATGTTCATAGTAGTTCAGTATAACAATTAAAGAGAAGGGTGAATGTGTACAGACCTTCTCTAGGGTAGCAGACCAAATAGGACTCTTTTAGCCGTTAGGATCCAAGAACTCAAAGACTTCAACCAAATGAGTACCTCAAAGTAAAAATCAGAATTCGAGTAAGAGCTTAGCCTTAGTCGAAGAAATTCTACTACTACTATATTGATTTTCTGCCCTTTTTTAGATGTTCTTAGTGTGTTTTTCTTCGGTGTTAGGTGATGATATATGAGAACATTAAAGGCCCTATTTATAGTGCCATTTAGGACTCTAAGGTTTCACATATTCAAAATCGTGAGTGGAAAGTGACAAATGGTAGATGATATGAGCACGATTGAGTGAAATTGAAAGAAATAGAGGGGATAAATAGGGTCAAGTTTACCCGAGCACGAGGAGATCGACCGTTGAAGCTTTTGGACCAGCGGTTAAACCCTAACGTCCAGAGGTCACTGCGTTTGACCTCTGGACAAAGAACAATAATGGTGATGATGAAGAAACGCCATGCATGCCATGAATTTAACAAAACACGAGAGAAATCTGAGATTTGATAATTACATCGTCGAGTCTAGGGTTCAGGTTTGGGTATTTTAAATTTTGAGTGATGAGATAGGAAATAGACGGTTGGATTCGCAGATTTCAGAAGGCAAAAGGATGATTTCAGGCTCGATCTTTAACTCATGAGAGAAAATCAGATGATTTGAAGGTTTTCCCTTTCGATCTATAGGTTTCGGATTAGGGGTCTTGAATTTGTGTGATGAAATAATTCGAATGTTCAGGCAGGATTCGCGATGTAGCAGGGACGGGAGGGATGATTTAGAGGGATTTTGAGTAACCTTGCACAAATTTGTGCAAGGTTTTTGGAGATTGATGGCTGATGGAGATGAGAGAAATGAGAGGGGAAAGGGAAAGAGAGACGACAGGGTGAGGTGAGAAATGATTAAGGTTTTGGGTAGGTTTAGGGCTGTCTCTGAGTTTAAGTTGGGAGATGGAACGGGAGCCGTTGGATCTGTTGATCAACGACTCCGATCATTTTGATAATTAGGAATTTAGGAATGATTTAAATGGGAAAAATCGGTGGCCATTGGATCACTTTGATCAGACGGTTGAAAATAAATCTCTGGATGCTTAAGAATTAAAGAGGAAATAGTGCTAAAATGTGGGTCGTTGGTTTAAGAGATGGACGGCCCAGATGTGTTGTGTTTGTTTTGTGTGTGCTAGAGACGGGTAACGTGGCACGTGGTGATTGGTGTAAAGGTGATGGCAAGGATTGCCAAAGTGGAATGAGATGGGGTGTTTGGACTGGGTATTTTCCGTTTGGGCTTGGCATTTGGGCTGAAAATAATTTAAGAGATGGCCACTTTACTTTTAATTGAGTATTGCCATTGTAGTCTTTTGTCTTTTAACCCTTTTTGAAGTTAATTTAAATAAAATTAATAATTTTTAATAAAATATGGTAAAATTATAACTACTAATTGTTTTAATTAATTGTTTGTAAAAATACTTTATTTTCTAAATTGTAACACTAATTTTGAATTATTAACATAGTAGTCTAATTAACTAAAAATTAAAGAGTAATTCATTAAATTAACTATATAGGCCTATGTGATGTATTTAAAAAAATTATTTTAATAATTTTAAAATAGTAAATATATTTGTAATTGCATAATATTAATACTACTTGATTAATTTTAAAACTAATACGTAATTAATTTGTAAATATAAGTATTTATTAATATAAAAATACTTTAAAATATTTATCGTAAGTTATTAAGTATAAATAAATTAATTTTAAAAGAAATATCAAAATTGGTCATCAACAACTATTACGATCAACGTTACAAACATGAAATGGCATGTGAGTGGAACCGGTGTGTAGTTCAGGCTAACATAGTCGAAGAAGAGCTGCGGGGACTCGGCGTTAAACGACCAAGTAGTGTTGCAAAATCTATGCCGCACAATACACCACAATTATTAAATCTGGCATTGAACCGTATGCGCTAAAAGAATATCCGTATGAAAATACGCAGCATCCGACATAAATCTTGTAATGATAAATACGACGCAACATCTTATTGGGATTCAGATTGTGAGATGTCTGGTGACGATACATCTTCCTAAGTGTGTTCCACGTTTTTTATTATATAGGGCATTACGTGTAATTTGCTTTGTTACTTTTACCTATATAAGAATGTATCCTTACGTAGAAAGATAGAAAAATATTATCATTGTTAGCCATGTCAAGTAGAGGAAACATAGATTGGTCGATATTCTTCCCGAAGGAGCCAAGTGCTAGCGATGAAAGCAGCTCTAATCAGACCACTCTTTCTACTGATTCATATCCAGATAAAAACCAAAACGATTTCGACACATATAATCCTCACCTCCTGATAGAGCAACAACAACAACAATCCAGTATAATCCCACTATTGGGGTATGGAGAGGGTAATGTCTACGTAGACCTTACCCCTACTCTGGGGTAAAGAGGCTGTTTCCGATAGACCATCGACTCCCTCCCTCTAGGAACTCCCCACCTTGCTCTTGGGTGACTCGAACTCACAACTTCTTGATTGGAAGTGGAGGGTGCTCACCACTAGAGCAACCGACTCTGAGAGAGCGAGAAGGTGATTTTTTTGAAGTAAACTACTCCGAACCATGTGAGTATTACTGTGGACTACGACGAGAGTGGGCACAACGGCACGTTGAATCACAATACTTTGTTCGGGACTTGGTGGCTGGTGAGGCTAGAGGCTCCCATTATGGTTCTCACTATCCATGCCTCGAATTGGTCGAGAATCTTGCAAGGTTGTAGCGAAGAGGATAGGGAAAGAGTGATAAGTGGGGATCTTGACTACTTATTAACGCCTTTTAGCTTTTCTTTTAGTCTAAAAGCATTGAATTGTGGTCCCGAAACAAATGAAATTGTGCAAAATTACAGGAATGTTAGAAGTTGGGCTCCCGAGATGAAATCCGACTCAAAACAAAAGCAGTCTAAGCACAAGGCAATAAAAGACATAAAAGCATATAATGTGCGGTCCGCAGAAGGAATTCTGCGGCTGTAGAAGATATTGCGGCCGCAAAATTCCATCTGCGGCCGCAAACAAAGAAGAAAAATTTTTGTGCAAATTGCGAACCACATATGAATTGTGCAGCCGCAAAAGCTGGGCTAAGGGTCAGGATCAGAAAGTATGCAAAAAGACCAAGTCCAGAGCCTCAGTGAATTGCGGACCGCACAAGATTTGTGCGACCGAAGAAGATTACCTTGTGGCCGCAATCCTAATATTGCGGACCGTAAAAGAATGCCTTGAGGCTGCAGTTCAGAAATGTGCGGCCGCAGAATTCCAGCTCCCGCCAGATGAAGAAATCTGCGGACCGCACATGGAATTGTGCGACCGCAGAACCTCCCAAGGGGTATTTTTGTCCGAGATTTTCAACCTTATATAAATAGACGAGTTTCACAAAATTAGGTCAAGTTTGAACCTCTGAAGTTACTGTAGCCGTTTTTGTTTGCAATTGTAAGAAGTTTTACTTTGTTTTGGTGTATTTACAATAGATTTAATCATTTTAAGCTTTCATTATGAGTTTAATTAGTCTTTCTTCTCTAATTTCTTCAAACCCAAGTATGAGCAGCTAGATTTCTACTAGAGTTGTAACCCAACCCTAGTGTGTAAACCTTATGGGTATCTAATTTAGTGCTTGTTTATGATTGAGTGTTTATTATTTAGATTAGTTCATGCTTTAATTGTGGAATTAATAGTTGCAAATATTCGTGCATACCTATTTGACTTAGTCTCTTCTTGAGAAAGAGAGACTTAGTGTATGATAAGTTAACTAACAAGTAATTGGGTCAATTGAGAGATTGATTAACTCAATTAAAGGGTTCAACCTAGAGATAGTGATAACCCGACTTGAGCTCCTATCAACTATTTTGGGTGATACCCATTTGGTCTTGAGAAATCCAAATTGGGCAAAATCACTCTCTAACCGAGAGGTACTGAGTGGGTAAATTAGAGTTGATGGCTGATGAGTGGTGATATTATCATTTATTCTAGCCTCTTTTCTTTAGTTTTTGTGTCCTTTAATTATATAATGAGGTGATTTGTGGTGTGTATTGCTAGATTTTCAGGTGAATGAAGTCTCGAAGAGAATTGCAATTAAATGAAGTAAAAAGATGCAAAAAAAGTGAAAGAAGTGCAAAACTTTCCAGTGAAATCGCATCTGCACAGCTTTATCCGCATCTGCGGTCTCGCATATGTGAGAAAAAATGCGCATTTGCGGAAGAAGATATGTGAGGCAAAAATCGCATCTGCGATTCATAAACCGCTTATGCGGTCGCGCTTCTGCCTCCTTTTGATCGCTTATGCGGAACTATAATTTTCCACCAGTAATCCCTTCTGCAAGCAAGCATCCGCATCTGCGGAACCGCACCTGCGAGGATTCTTCCGCAGGTGCGGTCAACGGGCTTCAATTCTGGACAGATTTGGCAATTCACATTTTCCCTATCCCAAACCCACAAATACACGACCTAGCTTATTGAAAATACATTGTTGGCTTATTTTCAGTCTCTGGACTAGAGAACACAAGTATTGGAGCTAGGGTTCTTGCACACACACTTGGGACTTGAAGATTTGAAGTTTTTGGTTGAGAATTTCTTAGCCATTTATGTTCATTTATTCATTTCCTTACTTTGTATTGTATATCTAAGTGTGTAGTATTTTTTTCAATACTTGAATCTTGTTTATGGGAATATTCGTATTAAGTGTGGATTAAATATCTTGTTGTGCTTATGTATTGAATGATTTTTATTTATTATGAAGTGAGTTATTATTTCTTTAATTATTCTTGTTCTTTAATATTTTCAAAGGGATTAGCTAACCCTAGGACTCACCCATTTACTTCGAATTAATTTTGGGAAATATAATTTGGGGTTGGGAAAGATTAATTAACAAGAACTTGAGGTGTTAACCCTCACTTTATAGATTCTACCTAGGGATAGGATTGAACTACTTGTAGCCATATTCGGGTGGGCTTAATCTCTTAATTATTTTAGGGATAATTCAATTAGGAAGTCTTTATAGTCTTTAGAAGAACCTAATATAGAATTCTTACCCGAGGCTAATTACCATAAACTCGCTCATATTTATAAAATCGTGAAATACATTGGATCGTTACTTGAGTGTAATTCCCAATACATCCATGCTTGTAGCCATTGATCATTTTACTTTCTTTCTAGGTTAGTTTACATTTTCGCAATTAGCTATAAATATTTTCTCAAAACCTTTCTTAGTATTTCGCTTAGCATAATAAGTGATAAAATCTCTTACACTAATCGCCTATATATTGTTCTCTGTGGGATTCAACCCCGACTCATAGTTGGATAAATTATATTGCATGCGACCGTATTCATTTATTTTATAGTAGTGGATTTGGACGTCATCAAAATTGGCGTCATTGCCGGGGAACAATTTGGCATATTTAGGTTGTTTGAGAAATAAGAGTAAGTACTTTGGTCCATACTTGTGAATATTTGTGTAATTTGTTTTATCTTTGTTTGTCTTCTTATTTTCTTGTTTATTTTCTTAGTTTTAAAAAATGGCATCATGTAATGAAAATTATTCGGATGGCAGTTGTTCATACTTTGATTACCCTTGTCCTTATTGTGGAGGAACACACTCATGGCAAAATTGTTTAAATTCTCACGGGGGCGGATTGTGCGCACAATCTCAAACCCATGAGTGGAGTATGTGTGATAAGTGTGGTAATCAAAATGGCCATTGAGATAATTGTGCTTATTTGTCCTTCCCTTCCTCGAACTCCCACTATGTTGATTCTACTTTTTGTGACAACAAGTATAGGGACATGGAAGTGGAAGAAATTGAGCAATGTTAAAATGGAGAGTTCTAGCTCATGTTGGAATGCTTAGTTGAAGGAGGAAACAAAGAGCAAAATGCTTTGGAAGAGCTTTTGGAAAATAGTCTCAAAATTGATTTGGCGCTTGAAAGGTTGAACTCACAAATAAGAGAAATTCTTGAAGTTTTAGAGGTCCAAAAAGCGGCGGAAGCAAATGATAGCCAAGAACCTTCCTTAGAGGTTGAAGCCTAAAATCCTTCTCTAGCACTTAATCAAAATCAAGAAGAACTCTCAAATGCTCAAAATTAGAGGATGATGCTCATGTTGGAGGTCATTCTTGAAAATGAAGAGAAGCAAAGCTTGGCACTCAAGGACTTAAAACAAGCACTACATCGAAATGATGAGACTATCCGCACTTTGGAGGATTAAATGAAATCATTGATTGAGGCCCATTATGCCTATCAACCTGAGAGTGTGGAAAGAGCTCAAGAAAAGTCCATCTTCGAGGAAGAAAGTGAGCTTTATTTCGAGGAATCAAGAATTGAACATCAGCCAACCGACTTCATGCTTGTTGGTGATGCCAAGAAAAAAATGTAATTAGAGTCAACCGATGCAGTTGAAAATAACTCTAGTTCGGGGAAAAAAAAGGAAGTCAAAATCCGGAAAAGGTTGCAAGTTAGGAGTTTGATATCTCATTCCAAGCACTTTTCAACTTTGGACTTGTATGGTGATATGGGAATTGAACCATGTGAATCCATATGGGAGAGTAAATAAGAAAGACAAGAGCCATACATCTTGTAATTTGAATATTCAAGAACGCAAAATGACATTCCTCACATGATAGACAAGAAATGTAAAATGAAGAAATTAAAGTGTGCCTTGATCATCTACTTATCACCTCCCATCGCTCGTAGTCACAAACTTGATTCCAAGCTGGGTGCCCAGTTCATATCTTCCAAGTGACGAGAAAAGTGATAAAGTTGATTCGCGTCGTGTCACGACGATAAATGCGGTGCTTGGTGAGAGGCAACCCATCATTTTCAAAATTTTAAAGTCATTTTTGAAATTTTCTTTTTTAGAATAGCTTAGTATATTATTTTTGACTAATCTACGAAGTTTCAGATTTTTTGGAGTTGAATTGAGGAGTTTGAGGTGTTGGAGTGCACAAAAACAGTGGCTGCCAAATCTGTGCATCAGTAATTTGGGCCAACAGCTTCTGCGGACATATTCACGCAGAAGCGGCCATGCAGAAGCGTGTTATCAGATGCAGATGCGAATTTATCACAAAAGCGGCAGATTAGGCGCCAAAGCGGCCACGCAGAAGTGTGTTTGGAGACGCCCATGCGTACTATTTGCAGAAACGGCTACTTAACTGCAAAAATAGTTACGCAGAAGCGGTAAAAATCCCGCAGAAGTGAGGCGTCGGGTGAGTTTAAACCAATAAGCTCTATTGCGTATCTCCTACAGGTAACACTCTAAATTTTGTTTTTCCCCAAACTCAAAACTCCCTCTCATATCTCACACAAATACTGCATGTGCATTCCCTTTCTCTTACACACAGGCAATACATGTATCATCTTCAGCCCTCTATTCTACATTTCTCTTCTACTCTTATTTTCTCTTTCTTCTTCATCTTTGATTTTCCATGGCCATATCCCCTAAGTTCCCCATTTCCTTTTGATTAATATGAATATTAGGGGTGAGGAAATTGGTTGAGTGTAGTTGTGTGTGTGTTATTATTGTTGAAAAGAATTTGGGAAGTCTAAGTACCAAATTGCTTAAAAGAATCAAAAATCACTCAGTGTTTGTTATGTGTTCGATAAATTGTCCAAGAGAATTTTGGTGGCAAAGTGCCTTAAAATCAGGTTTAATCAAGTTGTGTAATCATCTAGTGCACTAATTTAGAAGTCTTGAGTATAAATCGTGTGCTAAAATCATGTTTGGAAGTAAGAAAATTAGCTAGTTTCTAGGTTTTATGAAACCCCTGATGAACACCGCAGAAGTGGACATGTCGCCGCAGAAGTGGCCTCGCACCTGCAATGCCTTTTTCGCAGGTGCAATTTTTTGGTCAGCTACGCAAATTCGTAAAGCGAGAAATATGCCGCAGATGCGGCTTCGCACCTGCGATGTGTATTTCGCAGGTGCGAGTTTTGGCCAGCAATCACTTTTTGCAGAAGCGATAGGATTTCCGCAGAAGCGGAACCACACCTGCGAGGCTTTTTCCGCAGGTGCGATATTAGTGCAGTTATTGCAAAAACAGTAGCTTTGCAACTGAAGCTTCCGGAGATCGTTTAGCTTGATTCTTTAGCCTAATTGCATTATTTTGAATTACTTCCCGACTAACTTGTTTTTGATTTTTTTAGGTACTTTAAGCTTCAAAAATAAAACAAAACAAAAATGAAAATGCGGCGTTTCATCATGAAATTGAGGAAGAAGCTGAGGCGGAACAATTTGACACTGAACGATTCATGTCTGATGTTGTCATCGTCAATATTATGACAACCTTCATTCAAAGAAGGTCGTGCTTGAAAAGAGAATCTCCGAGGATAAATTGGCCGTGTTACTTCTGAATTTTTATGGCCGTCTACAGACTACCGATTGGTCTTATTTCATGCCTACTCCGTGTAAGGCCAATGGGCAGTGGGCTCGTGAGTTTTATACAAACCTTAAGCGTACAAACTTCAATGACCCAAAACTTACAATCATAGGCAAAACAGTGAGGTTTGGAACTGAACAAATCAACAATATTCTAGGGCTTCCTAACCATCCACTTAAGCCGGTACGAGAAAAAGATCATTGCTTAAATAGAGATTGGCTAGTTTCTAAACTTTATCCAGCTAGCATGAGAGCAAAGTGATAAAACAAGAGAAAGGGTTTGAAGTCTATCGACTTCACAGCTGAGGAAAAAATGTGGCTCTACATTATCTGTAACAGAGTATCACCCTGTGGAAATGTTTCGGATGTTTTATATGGCAGATCCTTGATGATTGCATGCATACTAGACAACATTCATGTGAATATCAGCCATTATATCCTTTAGGAGCTGAAAGCGTATTTTCTAGATGACAGTCTGGGCTTGATATTTCCTTCACTGATTACAAAGTTGTGCCGGTGTGCAGATGTTGAGATGCGTAGCACCGATCGGTGGTTATCAGCCGACAAAGCCTTTTATCTATTAAGAGTAACGGGCGAGGGTAGTGCAGTAAAGAGCAGAAAGAAGAAATTCACCACTACTGCCAAACCAGAGTCTTCCTCACAGGCAGCCCTGCCTGAGGGACCATTTGGGATGTTGAACTCACAACCCGTCACCATCCATGACTTAGTGTCACAACTCCCTAGTGGGCCCTCATACTTCCAGCCTATGCCAGAGTATATTACCTGGGAAGAAATGAAGACCTACCTGGAGAACCAGAAGAAGCAAGTAGAGTCGCATGAGAAGTTGGCAGCTTCTGTTAGCAGGCTCTAGACAGCCTATGGCAACATGGACAAGGCACATGTAGATCTTCAGGCAGATTTCCAAGAGGCGAAAGAGAAAAATAAGAAGAAGAGCAAGTTCATGATAAAGATGTGGAGAGGCATCAAGGTCGTCTTCAAATGGGGGCAGTCGAACAGGAAGATATCGGTCGAGGACGAAGATGATAGTGAAGAGTATTCCTTCTTGTCGAGTTTTGTTTATTCTAATACTGATGCTACCGATGATGATGAGGCCGAGAGCTCCATACGGCAGTGATTAGCTTTTTCCCGCAATCTGCTAGTCTGATGCAGACATTAGGCAGACCCTCAAACTACTTTTATTTTATCTTGATATTGTGAAGTGAGGACACTGCAGTGTTTTTAGTTGGGGTGGCTTTAGGGATATACCTTATTTGTACATTGATTCTTAACGTGTGCCCTTGCCGGGTTTATGCTTTTTTATAGATATTGTGTGATATTGTCGGGCTTGTTCTACTATTGTTTATCATGTGCCTTTTCCGGGCGTAGTTTGTGATTGGTGATATAATTGTGGATTAGTCGCTTTTGTTATTCTATTTTGTTTTTCTTTGTTTATGTATTTTCTTTAGTAGTTTTTAATTCATGTTATTCTTATTCCATTAGTATTAGTTTCTTTTGTTATTTTATTTTCTTTAGTAGTTTTTGGTTATTTTATTTTTATTCCTTTAGTGTTTATTTTATTTTCTTTAGTAGTTTTTAGTCATTTTATTTTTATTCCTTTAGTGTTTACTTTATTTTCTTTAGTAGTTTTAGTTATTTTATTTTTATCTCCTTAGTAGTAATATACTTTTCAAAAAATTATTCTTGGGTTTTCTTTATGCTACGGTTCTTTCCCGGGGAATATTTTTATGTTGAACCGGGTGACTTTTCCCTATGATGGATAGCGTGACGACTTTCTTAAGGGAATTAGTCTTGTTTTATTATGTGGAGACTTTTGAATTGTTTGGCACTAATAAAATTAGTCTCTTGTATGTGATGTGTGAATTAAGAATACCCCTCCCTTAAATATTTGGTTGTAAATTAAAAAAGTAAGTTGCATGGAGAATAATTTTTGTGATAACTTTTTGGGCTCATTTTGTGACTCTTGGCATACTAGTTGGCATAATATTGCTCTAAGTGTTCTTAATAAGAAGTGAAATTGATCCGTCTTAATTAATTCATGCGCCATGTGTGTTAGTTTTTGTTAAAAATAATTCGTATGTTTACTTTTACCATCTAGAACTTGCCCGGTTGGTCTTTCAATGATAATGTTAATTATGTTTGGTTGGAGGGATAACCTTAAGCATTCTTTGTGATCTTTGAAAAAGTCTCGTTAGCCTTTCGAGCCTACCAATGCATAAAATCACTAGTTAACCCCATTTGAGCCTTTAACCTTTTCTTTGGCTACCTCATTTAAAACCTTTGCCCTTTTTATGAAATAATTCCCTCTTTTGAATCCGTCCCTTCTTAAATGTTAAGAATGAGGTTAAAAGCCTAAGTTGGGGGTGTTGGTGTTAATTGGGAAATGGTGAAGATGTACATTGTGTGTAGAAACATATACCTCAAAGTTGTTTATATGAAGATACTCAAGCTCCAAAAGAAAAAAGTTGTATAAAAAAAATATAATTAAGTCTTGAGAAAAATAGGCAGGTATTTTAAGGTGTTCTATGTTGGTAACTAGATGTCAATAAGGACTGTGTGGTTTAAAAAGAAGCAAAGTGCAAAAAGAAAAGACAAATGTGAGTAGTGTTCAAGGAGGATGTAGTCACTTGTATTCCAAATGCTTATCCTACCCTTCCCTAAGACTACATTACAATCTTAAAAAGTCCTTATGGCCAACCGAATGTTCTTGAATAGGCGGCGAATTAAAATAAGGGTAAGTTTATGGTATGATATTTTGTAACACTTGAAATTCTTTGTTGAGAGTGAGTGTCTTTGTGCATCTGTCCTTTGTGTTGTCATTGTAAATATGGTAATTTTGGAAATTTCTTTCTTTTGAGGGCACATGACTAATGATGGATTGGTGATGTTGATATATTCCGAATTGAGTAAACTGAGCATATGTAGTAGACTAGTGCTTTTAAGTCACTTCTTGAGGCTTGGTTGTTGTTACTTGATTATTTTGAAACCCCATTGCACTATTGTTTTAAATGAGGGATTTGTTTGGTTGAAATTCACATGCTTGAGCCTAATTATTAGTACCAACCAAAACCATAAGTGCTGGAGACTTTCAGGTAAATGAAGTCTCAAAAAGAATTGAAATTAAATGAAATGAAATCGCGCAAAAAGAGTGAAAGAAATGCAAAACCTTTCAGTGAAATCGCATCTGCGAGAAAAGATGCGCATTTGCGGAAGACGATATACGAGGCAACACTCGCATCTGTGATTCATAAACTGCTTCTGCGGTCGCGCTTCTGCGCTTGGAGACCACTTTTGCGGATGCGCTTCTGCGTCCTTTTGATCGCTTCTGCGGAACAATAATTTTTCACCAGTAATCGCTTCTGCGAGCAGGCATCCGCATCTGTGGAACCGCACCTATGAGGATTCTTCCGCAAGTGCGGTCAACGGGCTTCAGTTCTTGACAGATTGGGAAATTCAAATTTTCCATATCCTAAACCGACAAATACACGACCTAGCTTATTGGAAACACATCGTTGGCTTATTTTCAGTCTCTGGACTAGAGAACACAAGTATTGGAGCTAGGGTTCTTGCACACACACTTGGGACTTGAAGATTTGAAGCTTTTGATTGAGAATTTCTTACCCATTTATGTTCATTTCTTCATTTCCTTGCTTTGTATTGTATATCTAAGGGTGTAGTATTTTATTCAACAATTGAATATTATTTATGGGAATATTTGTATTTAAAGTGTTAATTAAATATCTTGTTGTGCTTATGTATTGAACGAGTTTTTTAATTATGAAATAAGTTATTGTTTCTTTGATTATTCTTGTTCCTTAATGTTTCCAACGGGATTAGCTAACCCTAGGACTCGCCCATTTACTTCGAATTAATTTTGGAAAAGATAATTTGGGGTTGGGAAGGATTAATTATCAAGAACTTGAAGTGTTAACTCTCACTTTATATATTCTGCCTAGGGATAGAATTGAACTACTTGTAGCCATATTCGGGTGTGCTTAATCTCTTAATTCTTTTAGAGATAATTCAATAAGGAAGTCTTTTTAGTGTTCGGAAGAAGCTAATATAGAATTATTACCCGAGGTTAATTAACATAAACTCGCTCATATTTGTAAAATCGTGAAATACATTGGATCGTTACTTGAGTGTAATTCCCAATGCATCCATGCTTGTAGCCATTTATCATTTTACTTGCTTTATAGGTTTGTTTAAATTTTTATAATTAGCTATAAATATTTTCTCAAAACCTTTCTAAGTGTTTGACGTAGTATAATAAATGAAATTCTCTTACACGCCTAATCTCCTACATATTGTTCTCTGTCGGATTTGATCTCGACTCATAGTTAGGTAGATTATATTGTATGCGACCGTGTCCATTTACTTTTTAGCAGTAGATTTGGACGTCATCAATAGCTATAATATACCCCAATCAACGAAACAAGCATTAAAGTCTTTATCTCGTTAGGCAAACACCTAGGTAATGGTCACAACCCTAGGCTCTTTATACATTGAAAATAATCCTTAGAAACAATTTTCTCTAGTCTTCTTCCTTTATTTTGCGATCCATAGAGTAAAATTAGAAATAGAAAATAAATCTTTGTGTGGAAGTGCAATCTGGATAATTCAATCACTCACAATGAAATATATACCCCTAACCCCCATCTTAGCTCCCTGTGGATTCGACCCCGACTCTTAGTTGGGTTTCTATTATTGCAAACGACCGTTTCATATCTCTTTTGAGGTGTGCTTTGGACGTGACCAATTTTTGGCGCCGTTGCCGGGGAGTTAAAAATGGTGTTAGTTATATATTTGGGTGTGTTTTTGGAGTATCTTCTTTTCCTTCTATGTTACTAACTTGTTTGAGAAATCATAGGTACAACCATGGCAAACAATGAGCTCGGAAATATTGCTTTGGGGGATGTGGACGTCGAGGATAAGCAAGTTGATGAGGTTCCTCTTGAACCTCATGTAAATAGAAGAGGCCGAGTTCCACATGACAATGTCCCCGCTTCACCACGAGTGGCTCCACACCGGGTGTTACCCAATGAAGGATATGCAAGTGCAATAGTCTCACCCCGTATTAGGGCGGGCAACTTTCAAGTCACCAATGTGATGCTCATTTTGCTAGAGCAACGAGGTTTCTTCACCGGTGCTCCAAGTCAAAATTCATACAAACATTTGAAGGGGTTTGTGGACACTTGTTGGGGGAGAAAACAAACAAATGTCTATGAGGATGCATTGAGGCTAAGGATTTTTTCCTTCTCTCTACGGGGGAAAGCTTTAGATTGGTTGGAACGTTTGCTGAACCATTCTATTCATACTTGGGATGAGTTGGCGAAAATATTTATTTCTAAGTTCTTCTCTCCAGGGCACATGGCTACACTTTGGGATGAGATTTTGGCATTCAAGAAAAAGCCCAATGAACCACTGAATGAGATATGGGAATGCTATATATCAATGGTTAAGGACTGTCCCAACAATGATATGAAAAAGAATATGATTCAACAAACTTTCTATCATGAGATCAACACAACCAACCAATGTGTAGTGAATCAACTTGCCGGTGGGAATTTTATGACTACGGCTTATGCGGAGGCGTGTGAGATTTTAGATGAAATGGTGGAAACATTATCGGCATGACAATCCCGAGATAATGTTCCATAAGGTGATCCCAACATGATCCACATTCACAAAGAGTTGCATGACCATGGGAAAACCATTGTCGAATTGACTGCCACCATGAATCAGTTGGCAAAGGCCCAATTTCAACAAGTGCAAACTCCTAAGTAAGTCAATGCCATGGAGGGGGTGAATATGATGGTGACCAAAAGGAGAACCAAGGGTCCACAAGTGCAACATTGAGTGGACAATTTTGTGCAAGAGGATAGTGGTTTTGATCAATATGATTCTTACAATGACAAAGAAGATGAGGTGCAATATGTGAACAACTTTCAAGGACAACGAAACAGCTTTCAAGGCCCAAATCAACAACAATGGTGACCTTAAAACAATCAAGGCAATTAGAATTCTAACAACCAAGAAAATTGGAGTGGTAGAAACAATCAAGGGAATTGGCATAACAATAACAATCAAGGAAATTAGAGTGGCAATAATCAAGGAAATTTGGGGGGAGGGGGTAACAATCAAGGCGGATGGAACCATAATCAATGCAATTGGGGATCGGGTTTTCAAAGGCCCCCGATGTATCAACAACCGAACAACCTGCCTCTTTATCCTTCACAAGGTCCTAGTTCTTCAACCAATGAAGTGGGGCATATTGAGAACATGTTCAAGTAAATAATGGAAAATAATGCCGATTCAGATGCCCAACTTGCCTCGCACAACACATCGATCCGCAATTTAGAAGTTCAAATGGGGAAAAAAAACACGGGGCATTCCATGGCCATTACTACAAGAAGTGGAAGAGGTGGGAATGTATCCACCTCAAGTCAAAAGCAACTTGTGGATTATGAGCAAGTGGAACAAGAAGAAGAGGTCCCGGACAATGTGGGGCAAGCAAATGATGAAGTTCGGATTGATATTTATGATAGTGTGGAAGAGACTCAAGAGTAGATGAACCTATCTAGGGATCACATTATTGACATACCGGAGCCGGTAGTGCAAAAGGCTAAGGCACAATTACCTAATCCTCCACCTTCATACCCTCAAAGACTTGCCAAACAAAATTGTGAG
Organism: Nicotiana otophora; assembly: GCA_000715115.1. NCBI lineage: Eukaryota > Viridiplantae > Streptophyta > Magnoliopsida > Solanales > Solanaceae > Nicotiana > Nicotiana otophora. Next base: position 35,755 of record AWOL01S0008093.1, on the reverse strand, counting down.
AATCAATTCAAAAGGTTCATTCAAATGATGAAGATTCTCTCAATCAATGTGCCATTAGTTGAAGCTTTGGAACAAATGTCCGGTTATGCAACGTTTATGAAGGATCTTATGACAAAGAAGCGATCAATGAATTTTGAAACTATCAAAGTCACTCATAAAGTGAGTACTATTGTGAATTCAATGGTTCCTAAGTTAGAAGATCCCGGTGCTTTCACGATTCCTTGTACAATTGGAAGTGCCGAGCTTGCTAAAGCTCTTTGTGATCTTGGGGCAAGTATCAACTTGATGCCCTTTTTGGTTTTTAAGACCTTGGGAATTGGGCAACCAAGACCCACCTCTATGAGATTGCAAATGGCCGATCGTACTGTAAAGAGACCTTTGGGAGTGATTGAAGATGTCTTGGTTCTTGTTGATAAATTCATTCTTCCAGCGGATTTTGTCATTATAGATTTTGAAGTTGATTATGAGGTGACAATTATTCTTAGAAGACCTTTCCTTTCTACGGGGAAGGATCTTTGTAATGTTGAAGCCGGAGAATTCACTTTTCAGGTGGGTGATGAAAAAGTGGTATTCTATGTGTTCAAGTCCATGCGGCAACCAAATAGCAACGAGGTGTGTTCTTTTGTGGACTTGGTGACCGATGTTATTGTTGATGATACGAGTGCCACGATCAATGTTGATGATATGTTGGAGGACGTCTTGCTCAACTTTGATGATGACGAGATGGATGGCTTCATGAAATATGTGAACTCTTTGCAAGGAATGGGGTCGTACAATTATGCACCCCGGAAACTATCTTTGGATCTTGAAAATAGGAAAACTCCTCCTAAAATTCCTTCCATTGAAGAGACTCCTACCTTGGAGTTGAAGCCATTGCCTTCACATCTTCGCTATGAATTTCTTGGCCCTTGTTCTACTTTACCAGTTATTCTTTCCTCTTGTTTGACTAACGTGCAGGTAGATTCTACATTGGCGGTGCTACATGAGAGGAAGAAGGCTATTGGGTGGACATTGGCGGATATTCGGGGGATAAGCCCCGCATTCTTCATGCATAATATCAACTTAGAGGAAGGCGCCAAACCATCTATTCAACATCAAAGGAGACTCAATGAGGCTATACAAGAAGTTTTCAAAAAGGAGATCATCAAGTGGTTGGATGTCGTGGTTGTATACCCCATTTCCGATAGTTCGTGGAATTCTCCGGTTCAATGTGTCCCAAAGAAAAGGTGCATGACGGTGATCACCAATGGCTAGAATGAGTTGATTCCTACAAGAACGGTGACCGGTTGGAGAGTGTGTATGGACTATCACAAGCTCAACAAAGTCATAAGAAAGGATCATTTTCCACTTCCCTTCCTAGACCAAATGCTTGACAGGTTGGCCGACCGTGCTTTATATTTATTTCTTTATGGGTATTCGGGCTACAACCAAATCCTTAATTTTCCGGAGGATAAATAGAAAACAACCTTTACATGTCCCTATGGTACTTTGGCCTTCAAGCGGATGCCATTTGGTTTGTGTAATGCACCGACGACTTTTCAAAGCTGTATGATGGCTATCTTCACGAACATGGTAGATACTACCTTGAGGTTTTCATGGATTACTTCTCGGTAGTTGGAGATTCTTTTGATGATTATCTTGAAAATTTAGATAAAGTGTTGGCAAGATGTGAAGAAACGAATTTGGTGCTCAATTGGGAGAAGTGTAATTTCATGATCGAGGATGGCATTGTCCTTGGACACAAAATCTCAAAGAATGGAATTGAAGTTGACAAGGCAAAGATTGAGGTGATTTCTAAACTTCCACCTTCAACTTCGATAAAGGGTGTGCGGGGTTTCTTAGGCCACGAGGGGTTTTACCGGCGTTTCATCAAAAATTTCTTTAAGGTGGTGAACCCGTTGTGCATGCTCCTTGATAAAGATGCCAAGTTTAACTTCAATGTTGACTGAATGAGCACTTTTGAATTGTTAAAGTTTAAGTTAACAACTACTCCCATCATCACTGCTCCAAATTGGAGTGTCCCTTTTGAACTTATGTGTGATGCAAGTGATGTAGTGGTTAAGACTGTTTTGGGGCAACGCATCAACAAGATTTTTCATCCGGTCTACTATGCTAGTAAGACCATGAATGATGCCCAAGTCAACTATACCATTACGGAGAAAGAGTTCCTTGCCATTGTGTTTGCAATTGAGAAGTTCCACCCGTACTTGATGGGTGCGAAAGTTATTGTCCACACGGATCATGCGACACTTCGTTATCTTATGAGCAAGAAAGATTCGAAAGCTCGGCTGATGAGATGGGTGCTTTTGTTGTAAGAGTTTGATATTGACATCCAAGATAGAAAAGGGAGTGAAAATCAAGTGGCGGACTATGATAAGTAGGGATTTTGACCGCTTATTTTCTCTCTTTCACTTGCGTTTTAGCTCAAAACTGCTTAAAGGTATTCCCAAGAACTAATGAAATGTTCTTTCTTGCAGGAATATTAGGAAGTGAGCCAAAGAAGTGAAGATCAACTCAAAAAGGTGTAAAATTGGACAAGAACCAAAACAAGGCAAAAAACATACAGTGCGGACCGCACAATACTGTGTGCGGCCGCAAACTCTAAAGATGCACTGATAGAATTTCTACACAGAGTGCGGACCGCATAATTTTTGTGTGGCCGCATAAGACTAGATTCAGAGACTTTGGTTTGGGAGCTTAGAGATGAGCGGACCGTACTATTATTGTGCGGCCACAGGATGCCAAAATGCGGCCGCACTCATAAATGTGCGGTCTGCAGAATGAAGCTCAGATCCAGTCCAAGAGCAACAATACGGCCGCACTCAGAACTGTGCGGAAGCATCTCGCTTTTATGCGACCGCAGAAAGCCAACCTGACCAGTCATTCTCAAAGTGCGGACCGCACACATAATTGTGCGGCCGCACAACCTTCGCAGGGGCAATTTTGTCAGATATTTTCAACTGGGTATAAATAGATCATTTTGTCATTTTTAGGTTAAGTTGGGTGCACCTGAACACTTAGAGCTATTTTTATTTACTATATTGGGTAACTTTGTGCTAGTTTAGCATTTAAACATTAGATTTTCTTTCCTTAATAAATTATTATGTATTTTATCTTAGTTTCTTCTTTAATTTCTTCATTTTCTATGAATAGCTAAACCCTTAGCTAGGGTTGTGACTCAATCCTAGTATGAGTACTTAATGGATGATTGATTTAGGGCTTATTTATGATTGGGTATGTGATATTTAGCCTAGTTCTTGCTTGAATTTGAGAATTGATGGTTGCAAATATTGATTCATGTCTAATTGACTTAGTTTTTACTTGAGAAAGTGAGACTAAGTCTAGAAAAACTTGGCTAACAAGAACTTGGGATGAACTCAAGAAATTGATAGCCCTAATTAAAGGGTCGTATCTAGAGATAGTAAGACCCGACTTGAGCATTTATCACTTGTTTCATGAGATAACCATTTGGACTTGAGAAAGTCAAATTGGGCAAAATCACTCAAACTACTGAGAGGTATAGAGTGAGTAACTGAGTATGATTACTATATTGTAGCCCGATCAACCTAACATGCCCTAAAGCTCTAAATCCGTTAGGTAACCAACTAAGCGGAAGACGCAACCCTAGATCTTTTATAACTTGAAAAACAACCAAAACCAAAAGCATTGTCTTTTAGCTTTACAATTACAAGCATTAGCATAAAAGTAGAAATATAAACAACAATTGAAAATGTGGAAGTTTAATCTTAGGCACGTCGTAAATTCACACTAGGTATATACCTAATCCCGCATCAAGCTCCATGTGGAATCGACCTCGACTCGCGTTGGGTTTTTATTATTGCATCGACCGCCTCGCAGCTTAAATTAGTGGTGTGAGTTTGGGTGACATCAATTTTTGGCGCCGTTGCCGAGAAGCAAAATGGATTTAGCTATATATTTAGTTTTGTGTGTCACTTGTCTTTGTTTCCTTCCGGGTTACTAACCTTTTTGTGAATTGATTATAGGTACAAAAATGGCTCTCAACAATGATCCTTTTGGAAACATGCCGTTGGGGGATGTGGACGTGGAAGATGACCCAGTTGAAGAGGTTCCTCCGGAACCTTAGACAAATAGACGAGGCCGACCGTCTCAAGACAACATTCCCATTCCTCCCCCAAATCCACCAAGAGCAGCTACACACAGTGTGTTGCCGAATGAAGGGTACGCAAGTGCCACAGTCATGCCCTGCATTAGGGCTGGCAACTTTTAAATCACAAATGTTATGCTTACATTGCTTGAGCAACGGGGATTCTTCACCGGGGCTCTGAATTAAAATGCGTACAAGCACTTACAAGGATTTGTGGACAACTGCTGGGGGAGTAAATAGACCAACGTTTCCGAGGATGCTTTACGGTTGAGACTATTTCCCTTTTCTTTATGAGGGAATGCCTTAGTCTGGTTAGAAAGATTGCCAAACCATTCTATCAAAACATGGGATGAATTGGCAGAAAAGTTCATTTCCAAGTTCTTTTCTCCCGGGCATATGGCTACTCTTAGAGACGCAATTCTAGCATTCAAACAAAAATCCAATGAGCTTTTTCACGAGATATGGGAGAGGTACCGCACTATGGTGAAAGAGTGTCCAAATAATGACATGACCGAGGCTATGATTCAACAAACCTTCTATAGGGGGATCAATACTACCAATCAATGCGTGGTCAACCAACTTGTCGGTGGAAATTTCATGACAACACCATATTCTGAAGCTTGTGAAATATTAGATGAAATGGCGGATACTTCATCGGCATGGAAAAGTAGAGTAAATATTCCTCAAGGTGATCCAAATGTGATTCACCTACACAAAGAATTGCACGATTATGGGCAAGCAATTGCTGAGTTGAACACTATAATGAATTAATTGGCCAAAGCTCAACTTCAACAGGTTCAAGGTCCTAAGAAAGTAAATGCAATGGAATGTGTCAATATAATGGTGAACAAGAGAAGGCAAAAGGGTCAACAAGTGCAAAACCGTGTGGAACAATTTGTGCAAGATGATAGTGGTTCGACCAAGACGAATCATACAATGAGCAAGAGGAAGAAGTGAAATATATGAATAACTACCAAGGGCAAAGGAACAACTCTCAAGGCCCGAATCACCAACAATGGCGGTCTCAAGGAAATCAAGCAAATTGGATCAATCGAAACCAGCAAGGCAATTGTGGTGGTACCAACAATCAAAGTAATTGGAACAATAACAATAATCAAGGCAATTGGAATAATCAAGGCAACCAAGGCAATTGGGGTGGAAATAATCAAGGATATTGGGGAGGCAACAACCAAGGGAATCGGGGGGCGGGCTCTCAAAGGCCCCCAATGTATCAACAACCAAACAACGCGCTTCCTTATCCGTCTCATGGTTCTAGTTCATCCAACAATGAGATGGGACAGATCGAAAATATGTTCAAACAAATGATGGAGAAAAATGCTGACTCTGATACTCAATTATCCTCTCACAACACTTCAACCCGCAATTTACAAGTTCAATTGGGGCAAAATCTCGCAAGCTTTAAACACTCATCCTAAGGGGGCATTGCCTAGTGGTACGGTGGTGAACTCGAAGGGTTGGAACAACACGGGACATGCCATGGCCATAACAATAAGGAGTGGAAGAGGTGGAGATGCAAACCACCTCAAATCAAAGAGGAATTGTAGATGATGATGTAGTGGTTCAAGAAGATGAGATTCCAAGCAATGTGGTTCAAACTAATGAAGAAGTGAGAATTGATATTGATTAGAATTTGGGGGAGACCAAAGAAAAAGTGAACCCGTCTAGGGAACACGTGATTGACATACCGGAACCGGTAGTGCAAAAGGCCAAGGCACCAATGCCAAGGCCTCCTCCTCCATACCCTCAAAGTCTTGCCAAGCAAAATAGTGAGAACCAATTCAAGAAGTTTATTAACATGATAAAGTGCTTATCCATTAATGTGTCATTGGATGAGGCCTTGGAACAAATGCCCGGTTATACAAAGTTAATGAAAGATTTGGTGACAAAGAAAAGATCAATGAATTATGAGGATATCAAGATGACACATCAAGTGAGTGCTATTGTGCACTCAATGGCTCCAAAATTGGAAGATCCCGGCGCTTTCACAATCCCTTGCACTATTGGAAGCACTGACTTCGCCAAAGCTCTGTGTGATCTGGGGGCGAGTATCAACTTGATGCCCTACTCGGTGTTTAAAACTTTGGGAATTGGGCAAACAAGACCCATATCTATGAGGTTACAAATGGTGGATCCTACTATAAAGAGACCATTGGGTATTATTGATGATGTGTTGATTCGTGTTGACAAGTTCATCCTTCCGGCAGACTTTGTGATTCTTGATTGCGAAGTGGACTATGAGGTGCTTATTATCTTGGATAGACCTTTACTTGCTACGGGGAAGGCTCTTGTTGATGTGGAAGCCGGTGAGCTCACCTTTCGGGTAGACGATGAAAAAGTGTTTTTCCATGTGTGCAAATCTATGAGGCAATCAAATAGCAACGAAGTTTGTTCGTTTGTGGACTTAGTGACCGAGGTAATTGTTGATGATGCTAGTGCAATGATGAATGTTAATGATATTTTGGAAGCCGTATTGCTTAATCATGATGATGATGAGAAGGATGGCTATGTGGAATGTGTAAATGCATTACAAGAAATGGGGTCGTATACTTATGAACCCCAAAAATTGTCCTTTGATCTTGAGAACAGGAAGACTCCTCCAACAAAGCCCTCAATCGAGTAGCCTCCCACTTTGGAGTTAAAGTCATTGCCTTCACATCTCAGGTATGAGCGTCTAGGCCCATGTTCTACTTTACCAGTTATTCTTTCCTCTTGCTTAACTAACGTGCAGATAGATTCTACTTTGGCGGTTCTCCAAAAGAGGAAGAAAGCTATAGGATGGACATTGGCAAACATTCGGGGTATATGCCCTGTATTTTGCATGCACAAGATTATTTTAGAGGAGGACGCCAAACCCTTCGTTGAACATAAAAGAAGATTAAATGAATCAATGCAAGAGGTAGTAAAGAAGGAGATCATTAAATGGTTGGATGCCGGGGTTGTCTACCCTATTTCCGATAGCTCGTAGAGCTCTCCGGTGCAATGTGTCCCAAAGAAAGGGGGCATGACTGTGGAAACAAATGACAAGAATGAGTTGATCCCCACAAGGATGGTCACCAGGTGAGAGTGTGCATAGAATATAGGAAGCTCAACAAAGTCACTCGGAAAGATCATTATCCACTTCCATTTCCTGATCAAATGCTTGATCGGTTGGCAGGATGTGTTTTTTATTGTTTCCTTGATGGATACTCCGGCTGCAAATTCTTATTGCTCCGGAGAACTAAGACAAGACTACTTTCACTTGTCCCTATGGTACTTTCTCATTCTCGCGGATGCCATTTGGGTTATGCAATGCATCGGTAACTTTTCAACGGTGTATGATGGCTATCTTCACCGATATGGTGGAGGATTTTCTTGAGGTCTTGATGGATGACTTTTCCATGGTAGGGAATTCTTTTGATGAGTGCTTGAACAACTTGGACAAGGTATTGGCAAGATGTGAGGAAACAAACTTGGTTTTGAATTGGGAGAAATGTGACTTCATGGTCGAGGAAGGCATAGTCCTCGGCCACAAAATTTCAAAGCATGGTATTGAGGTCGATAAGGCCTGTGAGAAGGCACGGGAGAAAATATGTTATTGATATTGGATGATAAATACAATACAAGAGGTCCCTATTTATAGCTATACACTACAAGGAGATATTATTCCTCTTCCAATGTGGGACAAGACTACACTATACATATCTGTAAACTAACACTCCCCCTCAAGCCGGTGCATACACATCATATGTACCGAGCTTGTTACACATGTAACTAATACAAGAACCAGTAAGAGACTTAGTGAAAATATCTGCTAGTTGATCATTCGATTTTACAAACTTTGTAACAATATCTCCTGAAAGTATTTTTTCTCTAATAAAGTGACAGCCGATCTCAATGTGTAAGTCCCCTCATGGAACACCGGATTTGACGTAATATGAAAAGCAACTTGTTATCATACACCAGTTCCATCTTGCTGATTTCTCCAAACTTTAACTCCTTGAGCAACTTCTTGACCCAAACTAACTCACACGTCGCCATAGACATGGCCCGATATTCGGCTTCGGCGCTAGATCGAGCAACTACATTCTGTTTCTTGCTCTTCCACGAGACCAAATTACCTCCTACTAGAACACAATATCCAGACGTAGAACGTCTATCAAAAGGTGATCCTGCCCAATCAGCATATGTGTACCCAACAATCTACTCGTGGCCTCGATCCTCGAATAGTAATCCTTTGCCTAGAGCTGACTTTATATATCAAAGAATGAGAATAACTACATCCCAGTGACTATCATAGGGATAATCCATAAACTGACTTACAACACTCACCGAAAAAGAAATGTCAAGTCTAGTCATTATGAGGTAATTCAATTTTCCAACCAACCTCCTATATCTCGTAGGGTCTCTAAGAGGCTCCCCCTGTCCAGGTAGAAGCTTAGCATTCAGATCCATAGGAGAGTCTATTGGTTTGCAACCCATTATTCCAGTCTCCTCAAGAATGTCTAAGGCATACTTCTGCTGTGAAATAATAATACCTGAGCTAGACTGAGCGACCTCAATACCTAGAAAATACTTCAATCTGCCCAGACCCTTAGTCTGGAAGTGCTGAAAGAGATGTTGCTTTAGATTAGTAATACCATCCTGATCATTACCAGTAATAACAATATAATCAACATAAACCAATATATAAATACACAGATTAGGAGCAGAATGCCGATAAAAGATAGAGTGATCAGCCTCACTACGAGTCATGCCGAACTCCTGAATAATTGTGCTGAACTTACCAAACCAAGCTCGAGGGGACTGTTTCAAACCATATAGTGACCTGCGCAATCGGCATACAAGACCACTAGACTCCCCCTGAGAAACAAAACCAGGTGGTTGCTCCATATAAACTTCTTCCTCAAGATCACCATGGACAAAAGTATTCTTAAAATCTAATTGATAAAGATGCCAATGACGTACAACAGCCATGGACAAAAGAGACGAACAGATGCTACTTTAGCCATGGGAGAGAAAGTATCACTATAATCAAGCCCAAAAATCTGAGTATATCCTTTTGCAACAAGACGAGCCTTAAGCCAATCAACTTGGCCATATGGGCTGACTTTGACTGCATAAACCCAACGACAACCAATAGTAGACTTACCTGCAGGAAGAGGAACAAGCTCCCAAGTGCCACTCGCATGTAAAGCAGACATCTCGTCAATTATAGTATGTCGCCATCCTGGATGAGATAGTTCCTCACCAGTAGACTTAAGGATAGAAACAGTGGACAAAGAAGATATAAAAGCATAATGAGGTGATGACAGACGATGATAACTTAAACCGACATAATGAGGATTAGGATTAAGTGTGGATCGTACACCTTTGCGGAGTGCAATTGGTTGACTAAGAGGACACAAGTCCATAGTAGGTGCAAAATCTGATGTGGGGCGTGAATCACCTGGTCCTGATTTTGGATGTGGACGTCGATGATAAGTCAAGAGTGGTGTAATTGTAGAAGGTTGAACTGGATTATGCAGAGGAACTGGAGCAATAGGTAGTGGAGCTACAACTGGAGCTGTAGGTGGTGGAACTGGAGCTATAGGTGGTAGAGCTACAACTGGAGCTGTAGGTGGTGGAGCTGGAGTGACTGAATCTCTAAAATATGAAACAAGTAGTACCTCGGAAATATCAAAGTGATGACCTGAACCTGTGAAATATGATTGGGTTTCAAAGAAGGTANAGATGCTACTTTAGCCACGGGAGAGAAAGTATCACTATAATCAAGCCCAAAAATCTGAGTATATCCTTTTGCAACAAGACGAGCCTTAAGCCGATCAACCTGGCCATCCGGGCCGACTTTGACTGCATAAACCCAACGACAACCAACAGTAGACTTACCTGCAGGAAGAGGAACAAGCTCCCAAGTGTCACTCGCATGTAAAGCAGACATCTCGTCAATCATAGCATGTCGCCATCCTGGATGAGATAGTGCCTCACCTGTAGACTTAGGGATAGAAACAGTGGACAAAGAAGATATAAAAGCATAATGTGGTGACGACAGACGATGATAACTTAAACCGACATAGTGGGGATTAGGATTAAGTGTGGATCGTACACCTTTGCGGAGTGCAATTGGTTGACTAAGAGGAGACAAGTCCGCAGTAGGTGCAGAATCTGATGCGGGGCGTGAATCACCTGGGCCTGATGCTGGATGTGGACGACGATGATAAGTCAAGAGTGGTGGAGCTGCAGAAGGTTGAACTGGATTATGTGGAGGAACTGGAGCTATAGGTGGTGGAGCTACAACCGGAGCTGTAGGTGGTGGAACTGGAGCTATAGGTGGTAGAGCTACAACTGGAGCTGTAGGTGGTGGAGCTGGAGTGACTGAATCTCTAAAATATGAAACAAGTAGTACCTCGGAAATATCAAAGTGATGACCTGAACCTGTGAAATATGATTGGGTTTCAAAGAAGGTAACATCAGCGGACATAAGATACCGCTGGAGGTCAGGAGAGTAGCATCGATACCCCTTTTGTGTTCTCGAGAAACCCATAAATATACACTTAAGAGCACGAGGAGCTAACTTATCTGTTCCTGGAGTACGATTATGGACAAAACAAGTGCTTCCAAATATACGGGGTGGAAGAGAGAACAAAGGTAAGTGGGGAAACATGATAGAGAATGGAACTTGGTTCTGGATAGCTAACGATGGCATACGATTAATAAGATAGCAAGATGTAAGAACTGCATCACCCTAACAATGCAACGGAGCATGAGATTGTATGAGTAGGGTACGAGCAGTTTCAATAAGATGCCTATTCTTTCTTTCAGCTACCTCATTTTATTGAGATGTGTACAAACAAGATGTTTGATGAATAATCCCATGAGATTTTATAAACTGTTGAAATGGGAAAAACAAATACTCTTGGGCATTATCACTACGAAATGTGCAAATAGAAACCCCAAATTGATTTTGAATTTCAGCGTGGAAGGTCTGGAAAATAGAAAACAGCTCATATCAATTTTTTTATCAAAAATATCCAAGTGCACCTGGAATAATTATCAATGAAACTAACAAAGTAGCGGAATCCTAAGGTGGAACTGACCCGACTAGGACACCAAATATCTGAATGGACTAAAGTAAAAGGTGACTCTGCTCAATTATCAAGACGCCGAGGGAAATGGGAGCGAGTATGCTTACCGAGCTGACATGACTCACAATCTAGAGCTGACAAGTGAGATAAACCATATACCATTTTCTGAAGTTTTGACAAACTGGATGTCCCAATCGTTTATGCAATAAATCTGGTGAATCAGTAACAGGACAAGTTGTAGAAGGAAGATAAGATGTGTGTCCATGTGATTTAGCAAGGATAAGGTAATAAAGTCTGTTTGATTCACGCCTGGTACCAATGATCCACCCCGTATTGCGTTCCTGTATAAAAACATGGTCATCAAGAAATAAAATAGCACATTTAAGTGATTTGTCTAAGTGACTAAAAACTATGAGATTAAAAGGATCCACCCCGTACTGCGTTCACTAAATCTAAAGGTAAGGAAGGAAGTGGGCTTGCTTGACCTATTGCAGTTGTCATGGTTTGAGACCCATTGGCCATTGTAACTTTTGGAAGAGATTGAGAATACAAAATAGTAGTAAAAAGAGATTTGTTACCAGAAATATGATCTGATGCACCTGAATCAATGACCCAAGACTCAGAGGATAAAGATTAGGAGAAACAAGTCACGCTATTACCTGTTTGAACAACAGAAGTTATCTCAGAAGATGTCTGCTTACATGCTTTGTATTGAAGGAACTCAATATAATCTGCTAAAGAAACTATCCGACTATTCAAAGCATTGGTTCCCATGTCTCTACAATTTGTAGTAGTAGGGTTAACTTGAAATAGTGGAAATAAGTAACTCTTGTGAGAAAACTGAAGAAATAGCTTGAAAAACACTGTTTACAACAGGAAAACAAAACATTGTTCCGCTCCGGAAACACTGTAGCTCGCCGGAAAATTCCAAAGTTGTCAGAATGTATCGTAACTAGGATGGATAGACTCGGAATTCCCTTGCGAGCAAGCTGTCCTGAAGAAATATTTTCAAAATATGGCCGAAAAGGTCACTGTTCACGCCGAAAAAATATAAAAGTGGTCGAAATTTGATTTGAATTAGATGGTTAGGCTCGGAATTTTGAGGAGAGCACACTGTCCTGAAGAAGCTTCGCCAAAAAATGGCCGGAAAGTAGCCGTAACCCTCGCTGGAAAGGTTGTTGTCGCCGGCGCGTGGAGGAGCGTGGCGACTTTTTTGCTGGATAATATTTCAGGGGTTGGTCGTAAGAGTGTGATCTACTTCGTGGTGGTGTTGGTTTTAGGACAACACCGACAGAAAGTGACTTTCACTTAGACAAGCCTTAGGTCACCGGAAAAATTGCACGATGACTATGTTCTTCCTTCCCGGTTAATGCTGGAATGACGCACAATGATCTTTTCTCACTAATGCTCTGATACCATGTGAGAAGTCACGGGAGAAAATATGTTATTGATATTAGATAATAAATACAATACAAGAGGTCCCTATTTATAGCTATACACTACAAGGGGATATTATTCCTCTTCCAATGTGGGACAAGACTACACTATACATATCTGTAAACTAATAAGGCCAAAATTGAGGTGATCTCCAAACTCCATCCCACTACATCCGTGAACGGAGTGAGGAGCCTTTTGGGTCATACGGGGTTCTATCGCCGATTCATCAAGGACTTTTCTAAGGTGGTAAACCCCTTGTTCAAACCTTTGGAGAAGGATTTCAAGTTCCATTTCAACGAAGATTGTATGAAGGCATTCGAATTACTTAAGTTTAAGTTTACTACAACTCTTATTATCACCGCACCGGATTAGAGCTTACCTTTTGAGCTCATGTGTGATGCAAGTGATGTGGCGGTTGGAGCGGTGTTAGGTCAAAGTATCAACAAAATATTCCATCTGGTCTACTACGCTAGTAAGACTATGAAAGATGCCTAAGTCAACTACATAGTGACCAAACCAGAGCTCCTTGCTATTATTTTTGCTATGGAGAAGTTCCGCCCGTACTTAATGGGTACAAAGGTGATAGTTCACACCGACCACGTGGCGTTTCGATATTTGATGAGCAAGAAAGATTCTAAAGCAAGACTAATGTGGTGGGTGCTTCTTTTGCAAGAGTTTGATCTAGAGATTCAAGACCGCAAAGGTAGTGAAAACCATTTCGCTAAATGATTCATTTCGCGACGAGCAGCTCCAGCCATTTCTATGACCGGGATGCCATGGTTCGCCGACTAAGCCAATTACCTTGTGGGTGGCATTGTACTGAATGAGTTCTCTTCAAACCAAAGTAAGAAGCTCAAACGGGATTGCCTTGACTATTATTGGGGTGAGCCTTATCTCTTTCGAATTTGTACCGATGGTGTGATTTGACATGTGTACCGGAGGAGGAACAACTGGAAATTCTTGAGGCTTGCCACTCTTCGCCATATGGTGGTCACCATGGTGGAGATAGAACGGCAACAAAAGTGTTGAGTTGTGGATTCTATTGGCCTACGCTTTACAAGGACGCTAGCGATCTCATCAAGAGTTGTGATGAATGTCAAAGGGCCGGCGGGATTTCTAAGAAGAATGAGATGCTCCTCACCACCATCTTGGAGATTAACATTTTTTATGTGTGGGGCATTAATTTCATGGGTCCGTTCGTGAGCTCTTGTAGGAACACTTACATATTGGTAGATGTGGATCATGTGTCAAAGTGGGTGGAAGCCGTGGTTTTGCCCAACAATGAAGCTCAGAGTGTAGTGGCATTTTTGAAAAAGAACATCTTCACCAGATTTGGTACTCCAAGGGCCATTATTAGTGATGGGGGATCGCATTTTTGTAACAAAGATTTTGATACCTTACTCACAAAGTATGGTGTCAATCACAAAGTGTCGAATCCCTATCATCCTCAATCAAGTGGGCAAGTCAAAGTCTCTAACCGGGAGATCAAGAGTATTTTGTCGAAGACTGTGAATGCCAACCGGACGGATTGGTCAAAGAAACTTGATGATGCTCTTTGGGCTTATAGGAAGGCTTACAAAACACTGATTGGTATGTCTCTGTATCAGTTAGTGATCGGGAAAGCTTGTCACCTACTAGTGGAACTTGAGCACAAGGCTATGTGGGCATTGAAGAAGATTAATCTTGAATGGGATGTCGCCGCCAACTTAAGGGTGGCACAATTGAATGAGCTTGATGAATTTTGGTTCCATGCATATTCAAGTTCGTCCTTGTACAAGGACAAGATGAAGTACCTCCATGACAAGTACATACGGAACAAAGAGTTCAAAGAAGGTGATCTTGTGCTATTATTTAATTCTCGGTTGCGGATGTTTCCGGGAAAGTTCAAATCCAAGTGGAGTGGTCCATTTGAGGTTGTGCTTGTGACACCCTTTGGTGCATTAGACTTGAAGAACAAGAATGATGAAGTGTTTTGAGCCAATGGTAACCGGGTGAAACATTATCTTGCAAAATTGATGATGGCCACGTTGTGGCGTTAATTCATTTCAAGTGATTGATAGTAACCTGCTCTATGCCGCGACGTTAAATCATTTTCTTCTTGAGAGGCAACCCATGTGTCTTTTTATTTCACTTTCTCACTAGATAGGCTTTATTTTGTGCTAACTAGTTTAGAAGTGTTTGCAGGAATGGATGTGTATTGCAGGGACTGTGTCAAAATTTGGCTAAGTGTTGAAAGAGTGAGGACCACATATTAATTGTGTGGACCGCACAATTCTAACGGCAGCAGCAGCAATCGCTCTGTGGCCGCACAATTTTGTGTGCGGTCGCATAACCGAAAGACCAAAATAGCAAGTTTTCTAAAGTAGGCCTATCAAAATTCATAGCGGATCTGCGGCCGCACACAAAATTATGTGGTCCGCACAAATGTTGCGGCCACACTCACTTATATGCGGACTACAGAGTTTCTTCAAGTTCCAGGTAAAGAGTGCGGTCCACACTCAAAATTGTGCGGTCGCACTCGCCTTAGGTTTGGGGTGACTTGGTCAACCTATAAATAAAACCTCAAGGCACTATTCACAACTTTACCACTCTGAGTTATTGAACCCTAAGCAAACACAGTGTACGGTCAATTAGTCTATAATCTTCCTTCGTTTCATCAGTGTAGATGCTTACCTGCATCTTTCATAACTGGTATATTCATTACATCTTTAGATTTTGCAATTTCTTTAATTTTTATTCTTTTGTGTTAAAGTTATTGTTAGACCTAAAATGTCAATTGTTAGTCATGGGTGCTTAAAATCATGTGGGTAGTTTCATATATGTTCATTAGGGACTGGGTAGACCATTAATCATTTTAATTTGTGCATGCCATGTCCAAATTATGAAAGATTGCATAAACCCTAACCTTACTATCGTAAATGCTCAAATTGTGTGGTCGCAAACAAATTTGTGCGGTCCGCAGACCACTTGAATAGGGCAAATATTATGATTGAAAAGTGCGCACCGCACTCAAAATTGTGCGGTCCGCAGAAAAATTATGCGGCCACATAAGAATATATGCGACTGCACTTTTGAACTTCAGAGAGTCAGTATCTCAGGATTGGTCTTGTGCGGCCGCACTCACAATTATACGGTCCGCACTTCATAGGGTGCGACCGCACTTCAAAATTATGCGGTCCGCACTAGAAGCTCTGCGACCGCACTCAGAATTGTGTGGTCCGCACTGTCTCCTTTGATGACTGTTGTGCTGCAATTGTTCTGGAAATGTTTGAATTGCTTTGAAATCAATTGACCTATGTACCTTGTATTGCAGAGAATGGTTAGATCATGTGGTGGAGGCAATACATCAAAAGCGAGAGGTGAATCCTCCTGAGGTAGAGGAAAAGGCACTCGCCCTCTACGAGTGTGATCGAAGCCTATTGCTAAAAGGCCGACCCCCGGGAGAGGAAGGGCCACAGAGCCCTCAGAATCCAGTTCCTACGATTCATCCAGGGAAGCCACCAAGGTCATTCAATGGAGGTCCAACCTGAGGCCCGGTCCTAACTATCCCAACCTACTATGCTTTATTAATAGCGCAACGAACCTACATCTAGTTCTTCTGGGGGTTCTGATGCGGGAAGACGGGGTTCCGAGCCCTCTTCTACACCTACTTATCCGGCACCAGTAGCTATTGATGTCGATGATGATGATATCCCGGATGATGGTAAAAGTGGGGACACTCAAGTGGGAGGCCTTGAGAGGTCAAAGAGAAAGGAAATATGGGATGATCGGTTCGTGAGCTTGACAGCCTTCAACAGGTTTCGGGAATTATGGCCCTAGAGGTCGCTCACACTTGAGCAACAATTCTTAATGAAGGATTTGGATATTCATAATCAAAATATCCTTAGACAGTTTCATGAGTGCAAAGGGGTGGAAGTGGTTCACCTACAGTGTCATCGATGCAAATGAGTACTTGGTCAGGGAGTTCTATGCCAATGTTGCTCACATCAAGAAGTTGGCTTTGGGTGATGCAGATTGCCCTTGGCTAGTTGAGATTTTGGCCGCCCAAGGACCATCGCCACCATGGATTACAACAGGAGTTCCTATCCTCCGGGCCACCCTCAATTTTGAAGCTAAAGGGTGGAAAACCTTGGTGTGTAGCCGAATTGATTCGAGTTTGAATGAGAACAACCTCCCACTTCCCCGTGCAGTTCTGGTGGCTTCTATTATAGTGGGGTACCCGATTAATGTGGGTGCCATCATGTCAACCAACATCACATTGGCAGTCCGAAAAATTGAAAAGTCCTACCCTTATCCAAACACCCTCACAGAGTATCTCAATGATGCCAAGGTGGAGCCGAGGCCATATGATACAAAAGTAAAAGCCAAGAAGCCTTTTTCAAGGTACAACTTGTAGGTTGCTGACGACCCAAAGTTCAAGGGTAAGATCATTACCACCGTTGGCCAGTCTGACCAGCCATTGATGAAGGGTTCTGAGGATGTTGTTGAGCCATCTACAACTCCCATGCCTTCCACAGCAGTCGGGCCTTTCACCGAGACAATTGAAATGCCACCACCTTCATCTTTAAGGCCATAAGTTGCAGTAGCAGTGCCAGCCTTATCCACTTATCCTCTCACTGTGCTGCGAGTCTCCCAGACTTTGGCGAGCCTCAACAACTGGATACGGACAGCCACTTCTCAGTTGTCTGACATATCCAACATTGTTGCGGCACAGTCCTCTACCCCAGCAGTACCACAGGTCCCTCCGTCAGTGGAGGAAATATTGAAGAAGATTCTGGACAACCATAAGATTATTATGGATACACTGGTGGCTCACTAGGGTGCTATTGAGGAGTTGACCAAGCAGGTGAAGAAGATGAGGAAATCCCAGGCTTCAAAGAAAGCAGTGGAGAGTTTGAGAAAGGAGGTGACAAAGATAGCAGCAGCATGTGATTTTCTATTTGACCTAATGATGGAGACAGATCCATCAGTACGTGCTGGCCCAGTGGCACCATCAGCAGAGGCACAAGCTGGCCAGTCTGACGAGCCAGATCTCACTGCCCCCACTGCTGAGGAGATGCTCCAGATGCTCACCAACCCTGTTGTCCCCCAGCCTGGTGATGATGAGATACAGTTGGAGGAGACTGATGGTGGTGATGCTGCCACTCACCCTGAGACCACATAGGGAGTTTTCTTTACTCTCTATCCTCTTTTGTTTTGATTGTGCTAAGCATTGAGGACAATGCTTGTTCTTATTCTGGGGGATGGTCTATTTTGGTTCATTTTGGATGACTGTGATACATTTTGTTGACATTTGATTACTTTTGGTCCTGTAATAAATTTAATACTCTTTTTATTTTATTTTTCTTATATTCTCCCTCATTATGTATATATTCATACCTCATGTATATATTCTATTCCTCTCGGTTAGTATATTCATTTGCCTTACTTTCAGTAGTTTATTTTATAGCTTCTTCATTTTGTTTTCTTAATAGTATAGCTTCTTAGTTACTTTATTAGCTTCTTTTTGATTTGTTAGCTTATTTTTCTGTTTTAGTGAACAATAAGCCTTTGGTTTTCTTAATGCCACGGTTCTTTGTAAAGGTGGGTCTTGTGTGAACCGGGTGACTCTTCCCAACGATGGATCGCGTGACAACCTTCTTAAGGGATCGAGTCATTTTTTCATGATTAGGTAAAAACAAGTAGTATTAATGAATAAATAAGGTTCAAGCATGCTTCACTTGGTACCAACACACTTAACTACGCGCTTATGGTTAAAAATAAGTTTTTGTAAAGACAAAGCCCTAGTTAGTGACCTTGTAACTCTTGTGTTGACTTAGGCAATCATCTGGTGGTTTAGTTGAACCATTAGCGATTTTCAATCTTGAATGCAGTTGTTATGGGCCCTCGACTCTATTCTCTTTGACAATCTGGTTGTGTGAGAGGTGATGTATTTTGTTATAAGTCCAAGTACCCGTGCGAGTGGTCTAGAACTTGCCCTGAATGTAATTTTAGGCGAAATTCTAAGTTAGCCTGGCTTGAGAAGTGATTGTAGGCTTTCCGTGACCCGTTTTGAAACCTTACACGGCCCACCAATGATATCATCCTTAGTAAACCATTTTGAGCCTAAAGCCTTTTTATTCGGTAACCACATTACAAGCCTTTACCCGTTTTATAGTGACTCTCTCTTGGCACCTAAACTTTCTTTAGTACTCATGGGATTCAAATGGAAAAAACCTAAGTTTGGGGGAGATACGGGGAGTTTAAATATGGTCTCAAGGCACAAAAAGAGAAAATAAATGAAGAAGAGGAAAGGCAAAGGAAAAAAAAGAAAGAACAGAAGAAAAACACAAAAAGAAAGTGAATAATGTAAAGGGGTTGAAAAGATGCAAAAGAAAGCAAAAGTTCAAAGCATGGACATAACAAAGAAGGAAAGTATGAATAGCATGACAAAGAAAGAGTCATGTCAAGTCTCTCTAATCCCCCTAAGGGAAAAGAAAA
This sequence comes from Nicotiana otophora, assembly GCA_000715115.1. NCBI lineage: Eukaryota > Viridiplantae > Streptophyta > Magnoliopsida > Solanales > Solanaceae > Nicotiana > Nicotiana otophora. The sequence goes on along the minus strand of AWOL01S0008093.1, from coordinate 16,630 downwards.
TGACTCAAAGAGTCGGCAAAGTAAGAGCTAAAAAGAGAATATGAAGTGCTAAAGGTAAGATGAACAAATTTCATTCCGATATTTCCCTTCTTAGTCCAAAAGCCTTCATTACATCCCGAAAAAGCCCAACGTGATTTCAAGTCGAGAGAGCTTATATAAGTGGTGATCTACATGAGGGGCAGGCATATGGTACTTAGAGCCCGGCTTGTGACATTCTTTTGAGAGTGATGAGCGAATTTGTCTTGAGTCATTGAATTAAATTCTTTATTCGTGAGTGAGATGAGCTTCCAGAGAGTATATGAGGAGGAGTTTGGGATCCACAGTGACCTGCATGAATGGGTTCTTAGGCTTCTACTGATCGATCTACAGCTCCCATGCCTTCCACGGCAGCCGGGCCTTCCACCGGGACAGCCGAAATGCAACCACCTTTATCTTCTAGGCCATCCGTTGCACCAGTGGAAGCCTCATCCACTTATCCTCTCACTGCGCTGTGAGTCTCCCAGACTTTGGCGAGCCTCAATAACTGGATGCAGACAGCCACTTCCAACCTGTCTGACATATCCAGTACTGTTCTCTACCCCAGCAGGGCCACAGGCCCCTCCGTAAGTGGAGGAAACATTGAAGAAGATTCTAAACAACCAGAAGACTATTATGGATACACTGGTGGCTCACGGGGGTGCTATTGAGGAGTTGACCAAGCAGGTGAAGAAGATGAGGAAATCTAGGCTTCAAAGAAAACAGTGGAAAGTTTGAGAAAGAAGGTGACGAAGATAGCAGCAGCATGTGATCTGCTGTTTGACCTACTAATGGAGACAGATCCATCGGTACTTGCTGGCCCAGCGGCACAATCAGTAGAGGCACCAGCTGGACAATCTAACGAGCCATATCTCACTACCCTCACTGCTGAGGAGATATTTTAGACGCTCACCAACCCTGTTGTCCCTCAACCCGGTGATGATGAGATACAGTTGGAGGAGACTGAGGGTGGTGATGCTTCCAGTCACCGTGAGACCACATAGGGAGTTTTCTTTACTCTCTATCCTCTTTTGCTTTGATTGTGCTAAGCATTGAGGATAAGGCTTGTTCTTATTCTGGGGGGTGGTCTATTTTGGTTCATTTTGGATGACATTGATACATTTTGATGACATTTGATTACTTTTGGAGCTATAATAACTTTAATACTCTTTATCTTTTATTTTTTTTATATTCTCCCTCATTTTGTATATATTCATCCCTCTTCATATATTCTATTCCTCCAGATTTGTATATTCATTTTCCTTACTTTCAGTAGTTTATTTCATAGCTTATTCATTTTGTTTTGTTAATAGTATAGCTTCTTAGTTACTTTATTAGCTTCTTTTTGATTTGTTAGCTTCTTTTTCTGTTTTAGTGAACAATAAGCCTTTGATTTTCTTAATGCTATGGTTCTTTCCAAAGATGGGTCTTGTGTGAACCGAGTGACCTTTCCCAACGATGGATGGCGTGACAACCTTCTTAAGGGATTGAGTCAGTTTTTGATGGTTTGGTAGAAATAAGTAGTATTAATGAATAAATAAGGGTCAAACATGCTTCACTTGGTACCAACACACTTAACTACGCGCTTATGGTTAAAAATAAGTTTTTGGAAAGAAATAGCCCTAGTTAGTGACCTTGTGACTCTTGTGTTGACTTAGGCAATCATCGGGTGGTTTTGTTGAACCATAAGCGATTTTCAATCTTGAATGCAGTTGTTGTGGGCCCTCGACTCTATTCTCTTTGACAATTTGGTTGTGTGAGAGGTGAGGTATTTTGTTACAAGTCCAAGTACCCGTGCGAGTGGTCTAGAACTTGCCCCGAATGTGTTTCTAGGCGAAATTCAAAGTTAGCATGGATTGAGAAGTGATTGTAGGCTTTCCTTGACCCGTTTTGAAACTTTCCATGACCCACCAGTGATATTATCCGTAGCAAACCGTTTTGAGACTAAATCCGTTTTATTCGATAACAACATTACAAGCCTTTACCCGTTTTATAGTGACTCTCTCTTGGCACTCGAACTCTTTTTAGCACTCATGTGATTCAAATGGCAAAAACATAAGTTGGGGGAGATACGGGGAGTTTAAAGATGGTCTCAAGGCACAAAAAGAGAAAATAAATGAAGAAGAGGAAAGTCAAAGGAAAAAAAAGGAAGAACAAAAGAAAAACACAAAAAGAAAGTGAATAATGTAAAATGGTTGAAACGATGCAAAAGAAAGCAAAAGTTCAAAGCATGGAGATAACAAAGAAGGAAAGTATGAATAGCATGACAAAGAAAGAGTGATGTCAAGTCTCTATGATCTCCCTAAGGGAAAAGAAAATGACTCAAAGAGTCGGCAAAGTAAGAGCCAAAAAGAGAATATGAAGTGCTAAAGGAAAGATGAACCAATTCCATTCCGATATTTCCCTCCTTAGTCCAAAAGCATTCATTATATACCGAAATAGCCCAACGCGATTTCAATAAGAGCGAGTTTATATTAGTGGTGATCTACATGAGGGGCAATCATATGGTACTTAGAGTTGGGCTTGTGATATTCTTTTGAGAGTGATGAGCTAATCTGTCTCAGGTCATTGAATTATATTCTTCATTCGTGAGTGAGGTGAGCTTCCGGAGAGAATAGGAGGAGGAGTTTGGGATCCACAGTAACCTACATGAGTGGGTTCTAAGGCTGCAGCTGAGCCATCTACAGCTCCCATGCCTTCCACAACAGTCGGGCCTTCCACCGGGATAGCCGAAATGCCACCACCTTCATCTTTTAGGCCATCAGTTGCAGTACCAATGCCAGCCTCATCCACTTATCCTCTCACTGCGCTGTGAGTCTTTCGGACTTTGGCGAGCCTCAGCAACTGGATGCAGACAGCCACTTCTAACCTGTCTGACATATCAAGTGCTGTTGCAGCACAGTTCTCTACCCTAGCAGCACCACAGGTCCCTCCGTTAGTGGAGGAAACATTGAAGAAGATTCTGGACAACCAGAAGACTATTATGGATACACTGGTGTCTCACGGGGGTGCTATTGAGGAGTTCACCAAGCAGGTGAAGAAGATGAGGAAATCCCAAACTTCAAAGAAAGCAGTGGAGAGTTTGAGAAAGGAGGTGAATGCGGTTGTTGTCGGCCCTCGACTCTATTATCTTTGACAATCCGGTTGTGTGAGAGGTGAGGTATTTTGTTACAAGTCCAAGTACCCATGCAAGTGGTCCAGAACTTGCCCCGAATATGTTTCTAGGCAAAAGCCTAAGTTAGCCTAGCTTGAGAAGTGATTGTAGGCTTTCCTTGTCCCGTTTTGAAACCTTCCATGGCCCACCAATGATATCATCCTTAGTAAACCCTTTTGAGCTTAAAGCCTTTATATTCGATAATCACATTACAAGCCTTTACCCTCTTTATAGTGACTCTCTCTGGGCACCCGAACTTTCTTTAGCACTCATGTGATTCAAATGGAAAAAACCTAAGTTTGGGGGAGAGACGGGGAGTTTAAAGATGGTCTCAAGGCACAAAAAGGGAAAATAAATAAAGAAGAGGAAAGGCAAAGGAAAAAAAAAGAAAAGAAAAACACAAAAAGAAAGTGAATAATGTAAAATGGTTGAAAAGATGCAAAAGAAAGTAAACGTTCAACGCATGGAGATAACAAAGAAGGAAAGTATGAACAGCATGACAAAGAAAGAGTGATGTCAAGTCTCTCTAATCCCCCTAAGGGAAAAGCAAATGACTCAAAGAGTCGGCAAAGTAAGAGCCAAAAAGATAATATGAAGTGCTAAAGGAAAGATGAACAAATTCCATTCTGATATTTCCCTCCTTAGTCCAAAAGCCTTCATTACATCCCGAAAAAGCATAGCGTGATTTCAAGTCGAGAGAGCTTACATTAGTGGTGATCTACATGAGGGGCAAGCATATGGTACTTAAAGCGGCTTGGGACATTCTTTTGAGAGTGATGAGTGAATCTGTCTCGAGTCATTGAATTGAATTCTTTATTCGTGAGTGAGATGAGCTTCCGGAGATTATATGAGGAGGAGTTTGGGATCCACAGAGACTTGCATGAATGGGTTTTGAGGCTGCTAGTGAGCCATCTATAGCTCCCATGCCTTCCACAACAGCCGGGCCTTCCATCGGGACAGCCGAAATGCAACCACCTTCACCTTCTAGGCTATCAGTTGCAGTACCAGTGGAAGCCTCATCCACTTATCCTCTCACTGCGCTGCGAGTCTCCCAAACTTTGGCGAGCCTCAACAACTGGATGCAACAGCCACTTCTAAGTTGTGTGACATATCCAATACTGTTGCAGCACAGTGCTCTACCCCAGTAGTGCCACAGGTCCATCCATCAGTGAAGGAAACATTATAGAAGATTCTGGACAACCAGAAGACTATTATGGATACACTGGTGTCTCACGGGGGTGCTATTGAGGAGTTGACCAAGCAGGTGAAGAAGATGAGGAAATCCTAGACTTATAAGAAAGCAATGGAAAGTTTGAGAAAGGAGGTGACGAAGATAGCGGCAACAGGTGATTTGCCGTTTGACCTATTGATAGCGACAGATCCATCAGTACGTGCTGGCCCAGCGGCATCATCAGTAGAGGCACCAGCTGGTCAGTCTGACGAGCCAGATCTCACTGCCCCCACTGCTGAGGAGATGCTTCAGATGCTCACCAACCCTGTTGTCCCTCAGCTCGGTGATGATAAGACACAATTGGAGGAGTCTGAGGGTGGTGATGCTGCCAGTCACCCTGAGACCACATAGGAAGTTTTCTTTACTCTCTATCCTCTTTTGTTTTGATTGTGCTAAGCATTGAGGACAATGCTTGTTCTTATTCTGGGGGGTGGTCTATTTTGGTTCGTTTTGGATGACTGTGATACATTTTGATGACATTTGATTACTTTTGGTGCTATAATAACTTTAATACTCATTTGTTTTATTTTTTTTATATTCTCCCTCATTATGTATATATTCATCCCTCATATATATATTCTATTCCTCCCCGTTTGTATATTCATTTGCCTTACTTTAAGTAGTTTATTTCATAGATTCTTCATTTTATTTTCTTAATAGTATAGCTTCTTAGTTACTTTATTAGCTTCTTTTTCTGTTTTAGTGAACAATAAGCCTTTGGTTTTCTTAATGCTACGATTCTTTCCAAAGGCGGGTCTTGTGTGAACCGGGTGACTCTTTCCAACGGTGGATGGCGTGACAACCTTCTTAAGGGATCGAGTCAGTTTTTAATGATTAGGTAGAAACAAGTAGTATTAATGAATATATATAAGGTCCAAGAATGCTTCACTTGGTACCAACACACTTAACTACGCACTTATGGTTAAAAATAAGTTTTTGTAAAGAAATAGCCCTAGTTAGTGACCTTATGACTCTTGTGTTGACTTAGGAAATCATTGGCTGGTTTATTTGAACCATTAGCGATTTTCAATTTTGAATGCGGTTGTTGTGGAACCTCGACTCTATTCTCTTTGACAATCCGGTTGTGTGAAAGGTGAGGTATTTTGTTACAAGTCCTAGTACCCGTGGGAGTGGTCTAGAACTTGCCCCAAATGGGTTTCTAGGCGAAATTATAAGTTAGCGTGGCTTGAGAAGTGATTATGGGATTTCCTTGACCCGTTTTGAAACCTTCCATGGCCCAATAATGATATCATCCGTAGTAAACCCTTTTGTGCCTGAAGCCGTTTTATTCGATAACCACATTATAAGCCTTTACCCGCTTTATAGTGACTCTCTCTTGGCACCCGAACTTTCTTTAGCACTCATGTGATTCACATGGAAAAAACCTAAGTTTGGGGGAGAGACGGGGAGTTTAAAGATGGTCTCAAGGATTAAAAAGAGAAAAGAAATGAAGAAAAGAAAAAAAGAAAAGAAAAACACAAAAAGAAAGTGAATAATGTAAAAGGGTTGAAAAGATGCAAAAGAAAACAAAAGTTCAAAGCATGTATATAATAAAGAAGCGAAAGTATGTATAGCATGACAAAGAAAGAGTGATGTCAAGTCTCTCTAATCCCCCTAAGGAAAAAGAAAATGACTCGATGAGTCGGCAAAGTAAGAGCGAAAAAGAGAATTATCACGTACCACCACCATCACCACCACCACCACCAAGTGATTTTCTTCGAGTTCGGGCCCTTGAAGATAATCTCATTAACAAAGAACGTGTACACCACAACTTTGCTTAAAACCTCTACTTTTTAGATTAAAAAAACACATAATACATAAATGAAAAGTAGATGAACATAACCATAATAGAACACAAAATGAACTAGGGTTTATAGAAAATGTAGTACAAAATGAACTAGGGTTTAGAGAAAATGTAGTACAAAATGAACTAGGATTTAGGAAAAAAGAAGTAAAATGTATAGCGCATGAAATACATGCGCTTTACGTCCCCGGGCTAACAAATGGACGTGACATTTGGCCGTTAGCCAGATGTTATATAACTAGGGCTGGCAAGTGGGCCGGTCCCGGGCCTAAACGGGCTAAGTGGGCCGGTCTCGGGCCCGGTCTCGGGCCGGTCCCAAATTAAACGGGCCTAAACGGACTTTTTGTATGGACCGTCCCGGGACCGGGACCGTTTGGTCCAGAGCTAAACGGTCCCGGCCCGCGGCCTAAACGGGCTAAGTGGGCCCAACATATTTTTAAAAAAAAAAAAATTTAAATAGATATTAGAGACAAAAGGATGTTAAAAAAATATCTAAGGCAATGCTTTGTAAATTTTATTATAGAATTGTGACCTAAATTGTATTTAACATCCTAAATTTTAATATTCAATATTTAATATCGAATATATATAGTATATAAGATGTATATATATAGTATATAAGATGTATATATAGTATATCGATATAAGATGTATATATAGTATAGTATATATATTAAATGTATATATAATATATATAGAGTATAGTATATATATAAGATGTATGTATATATAAGGTAGATATACCTCAAAACCTTGATTTGTTAAACAAATGGACGATTCCTAAAGTCCCTATTAGAACAATCTATGATTATGGATGGTTTGATAAACTTTCTTCTAAACAACTTGTTAAAACAAGTGAGCAATCTTTAGCTTTAAATTCGTCTGAACAGACTATTCATTTGTTAAACAAGCAGGATGTAGATGTTTATAGAAACCAATATAATTATCTGCATATTGGTATGGTTCAAATTGCTTTTAAGCCATTAACCCTTAAAGGGTTACCAGAGACGTTTTTGGCTGCTCTCAGAGATGCCAGAAATCTGAATTTTAGACAGTCTCTTATGGGTTCTATTGAATCTACTGTTGCCTACGGCCCAGTATATTTTAATACTCAACCCAATCTGTAATTATCTGTATCTGATATCAATATACTTGATGCTTTGACATTAAATGTGAAAACGCATGGTTATAATTATGCACCTGGTTCTGAACTTATATATTTATCGTATAGAATTTATTTTAAATTGCTATCTATGTTAAACCCTAGATATAAATTATATGATACATCTAATCAGACTATATTAGTGGAAACGAATTTTGCAAAGTCTAAGGTCACCACGAGGTGACCTATTAAGTGGGAAGAAATTAACTTTCCAACTACATGGACTTTGGATTCGGTTATATCCCCCAGTCAGATAACTAATGTTGTCAGTAATACTGAGTATTCTCATATTACTCAAAATTCGGATGGTAGGATTTGCATTCAGTTTGATGATAATAGTTCCACTTATAGTAGATAGTCATTTTCTAAAAATAGACTGTTGCCTGCTACTAGTTCTTTTTATAATAGACATTCCTTTACCAATCATAGACGGTTATCCGACATTCAATATATTTTCCCTGTTGAACCAGTCTATGGACTAGCTAAAAATTGTGCTGCATCTTTGCATACAATTTCTACTAAAGTAGATGATAAGCCAGTTGAAAGGGTTAAGATTAACCCCCAGATAAATATTGTTCAGGATAGTGATAATATTTCTAATAAGGATATTTCTTCTGCGTCCGAGATGGATTTTGACCCAAATGAAGTTTAAATGATTACACACCAAATTGATTTTAGTCCAGGGTCACAAGCTAGAGGTTATATTCAAAAGGAATTTTTTAGTGATAAATGGAACCTGTTTAAAACTTGATTTTTTTATACCTATAGTAAAGAGGATTTAAACAATATTTCTCAAGAATTTTATGAAACTTGTGCTTTACATAATCAAATTATGTATTTTGTTCCTTAGTTTATAACCACATATTTACCACTTTTTATACAAGTTTTGGAAAGATCTTATAAAGACGGGAGTGGCAATATTACTAAAGCCATTTACCCTCCTCAAGCACCTTTTGTTTTACCTAATAATACAAGTATTACTTTTACTGCATTTCAAAAATTTATTGATGAAGATGTTGCTGTTGTCAGCGTCGCAGAAATTAATAAATTAATTTCTCAAAATAATTATTTGAGCTTATATGTTAAAGTTTTGGGAGAACAAACCAGTTTTCTTGATAAAAAACTTGAAGATTTAACAGTTTTGATAAAGGATATGAGTACTAGCAAAATAATAACTGATATTGCCTCTACCTCAGGAAGCAAGTCGGGAGCTCAAATTGTTCTTACTCATGTTCAACGACCCCCTGAGATTCAGGATTTTAAATTTAAATCTTTAAATGATTTAGAAGAACTTCTTGATAAAAAGTTATCCGGTTTGAATATCAAAGCTATTGATTTATCAAAAGATTTTGCTGATAAATTGAATACTACTTTTGATTATAAAAATGATGTTTTCTCAGAGTCTAATAAACTCAGAGGTTATCCCAAAAAGAATAGTAAGTTTGCTGATAGCAGATATGTTGATAAACCCAGAATGCAAACTTATTATTACAATCGTCCTACTCCTCAAGATGTTTTAATAGAGGAACGTGATTGGAATCAGACTAATACGTCTTACCATGGTTCCGAAATTTACGAATGGAATCTTGATGGATTGACTGATAGACAATTGATTATTCTTGTGTATAGAATGCTTATATATGCGACTATCTGTAAAAGTGTGAAAAATACAGATAGAACTATTTGCAAAATGATTGTTGCAGGTTTTACTGGCCAACTTCGTGGCTGGTGGGATAATTATTTGACTGTCGATGAAAGGGCAATGGTTATTAATGCTAAAGCCCCTCACGAAGGAGTTGATAACTTAGGCATGGCCCTAGTGGCAAATAGAAAAGATGATGTTTATACTTTTATCCTTACTATATTAGAACACTTCAACGGTAGATTTACCAACCAGCATGAGACAGTTCGTACTCTCCTTAATGGTCTTAGATGTAGGACTTTAGATGAATTCAGATGGTATAAAGATACCTTTATGAGTAGGGTTATGGAACTACCCGAAAATAAATTTGACCATTGGAAAGCCAAGTTTATAGATAGACTTCCCTCCTTATTTGTTGAAAGAGTTATAAAGACTCTAAGAGGTAGTTTTGGTGAAATCCCGTACAACAATTATACCTATGGTAAGTTTATAGGAATATGCACACAAGAAGGATTAAACTTGTGCAATAAGTTAAAGTTATCCAGA
>AWOL01S0008091.1:150916-187545 GCA_000715115.1 Nicotiana otophora | reverse complement strand
TGGGAGGATTTATTTGCAGAGCTTATGTCTGATTATTATGCTCTATTTTAAGTCTAATATATGCAGAAATTAGGCCTTTAAAAGTCCTCTTTGGACGACCCGAAATGGCCCATTTTTGGGCTTTGATTTAAGCAAGTAGGTGACACACCTACTTGTCACCTAGCAGCTTGTGCAGTATCGCAAACATGCCCATATCTCTCTACTCTGATGTCGTATTGACAAACGATTTAATGCATTGGAAAATAGACTCATATATCTTTAATTGGATGGTTGGAACACCCCATAACTCTAATTATATTGGGAGAAAATTGCAGTTACATTTGACCCAAAGTTTCTGTAAAACTTATGAACGTAACTTGTGATGACTTTCATCGACTTTTGTTCCACCACTCGCTTGACTTCAAAACATAACACACGACTATCATACGACTAACATAACTCATAACATAACCTACTTATCAATTTAAACACCCTGGTCTCACTCCAAAAGTACATGTTATAACATTCCCAATTTGTCGACTTTCGACGAAACATTATTTGTTTTCAATTCCTTTAGCTTCTGAAACTTCCAACCATCTTTGTACTTGTTGTTCATGATCTTCAATATTTGTAACCTCCGAGGTAATATGATTAACTTACTTTGCAAACGTTTCAAATATGGTTTCATTTCTGAGCTTACATCAATTGACTTATGATGACTCGTACGTACGAAAACATGGGTTGTAACAAAGAATGTGTGAGAAAAAATAGGGGAAGTGGGTCTGGAGAAGCTGCTGAGAGGTTGGTTGGGTTGAGGAAGAGGTTCCAGGAACCTGTTCCATCTGTGCAGGAACCCCACAAAAACCTATTGAGAAGAGTGTCTGACATTTACAATCCTAAAAGGAAAAATAGTTCAGGAGTTAAAATTCCTAGCATTGCGAGGAGAAACAAGACAAGAAAGATTGCCTCTTCTATCCCTGTAGTGACTCCTCCTACAATAGGAAGAGCTACAAGGAATCAGCAGAAGCAGCGTGAGGCTGAACTTGAGAAGGCCTTGAAAGAAAGTAAAAGAAAAGCTGTTGCAAAAAGGAAAGAAGAAGGTGAGTGAGTTTGGTGAGTCAGTTGAAATTAAGGAGATGGACCTGGTCCTTCAGGATGAAGAGAAGGCACAAGAGTTGGAGGTTGCGACTCCAAAAGCAAAGAAAATCAAGACTTCCAAAAGGAAGTCTCCTTCGAAATCAAAGTTAGCAGAACCTTCTACCTTGGCAAAAAGAACCAGGTTTTTCTTGAAGTCTATAAAAGTAAAAGTAGTGGAGGAAGAAGAGAGTGAAGAAGATGGAGAATCCGATGCAGAGAAGGACAAGATGGTTATGTTTGGGAAAAGAACCATCTTGAAAGGTAGACTCTTCAGGGACTTTGAGGAGGAAGGCATAATGATCCTGCTGGAAAAGTTACAACTGCAGGGTTGTCCTTCAGATGGATGGAAATCTTGCCAGAACTGAGATTGTGGAGTTCATGACAAACTGTGAGATCAAGAATAGCTGAGTCACCAGTGTGGTAAAGGGGGTGATTGTGAGCTTTAATGACAAGGAATTGGGAGATATTCTGGGGGGTACCCGCTGAAGGGTACAATGACTACAAAAAGTTAAAATGGCCAATCCTAGAAGACCTCCCAACATCACTTGCCATTACAAGGAAGTTTGGTGACAATAAAGAAGAGCTTTTGCCCAAGGCTATATACAAAAGTGAGATGAAGTCTCCCCATAAACTATTGTTTGAATTTGTTAACAAGGTTGTACTACCCAGGCAGGAAAGAAGGCACATTTCCACATTCATGGACCTGGTCCTTATGGAATGTCTGGACGGTGGAAGGCAAATCAACTAGCCTGGGTTTATCATCCAACTTCTTGATAGGGTACTAACTGGCACCAAAATTCATGCCATACCCTATGATTTTATTCTCACGGATGTACTTGCACACTTCAAGGTATCCATCAAGAAATATGAAGTTGGTACAAGCAAGGATTACTTTGGGGAAACACTTTGACTGTATATGACTATGAAGTTCACACCACTCCCAAAGAACCTGGTTCATTTAAGAAGGTACCTGTGAACAGCAAAATACGAGCTTTGGTGCAGGAGAGTGGGGCTAGGGATGCTGAGATTGAGAGGCTGGCTGAAGTAGAAAATGAGAGGGATGCTCTCAGGGCTGAGCTTGCAAAGGAGAAGGAGAAGAATGAAGGCATTCTTCATGATATGTTAAAGCTACTTCAGGCCAGAAATCAAGAACCTGGTCCTTCCCAGCCTTGAATCCTTTCTAGCCTAGTTAGACAAACCAGTGACCCGAATGATATTTCTTTTTGTTTCTTTTTGCTCATGATCCAGTATCTTTATTTTTCTTTATGCTTTGTGGATGACTAGTATCGATGTTAATTAACTGATTTTGTGCTCTAACTATTTGTTGATGCTTCTTAGATAACTAATATCATTAGATTGATATATGATGTTTGACTCCATGATTGCATTTGAAGTAGCCCATATGGCCATGAGTAATATCTATTTAAATCTGATTATCTAACATAATTATGCAACTTTTCGATGATGCCAAAATGGGGGAGATGGGTTGTACTTTTTACTTTGGACTGTGATGTTTATAACCTAATGAACCTGGTCCTTGATGATTTGTGACTTTAAAAATAAAAAGTATTCTAACATTGTATTGATGTTGAGCTGAGTTGAAACAGTTTTTATGTTTATGAAAAGCACAGAGTTTTTCATCATCAAAAAGGGAGAATTTGTTGACCCAAGTGAAGCTTGTTTTGATGATTGACAAATGAACTCAAGCATGAACCAGGTCCATACACAGTGTACACAGACACAGGCAGATTCAATCACAAGGCATGCACGTTAAGGAGATAAGCTTAAGTGGTATTTCTGATATCTCCTGAACAAAAATGTTGCATAAGTGATAAGGAGAAGGACTCCTTACTCGAGGTAACTCTATCCTAGATAAGGGAAGAGTTATAAGTTGAAGATAACTAGAACTCTTCCACCAAGGAAGAGTATAGCATTGGAACTCTAGCTAGTTATTTTCTATTTTACTAACTCTATAAATTGCATGATGTTCTCATTTTTGGGAAAAATACTACTGAGTAGTAGGTCGTGATTTTTTACCTTTTGAGCCGGGTATTTTCCACGTAAAAATACTTGTATTCTTTACTTTTCGCATTTACTATTTCCGCAACAGTAGTATAAGGAACACATAAAAGAACCATGTCCTTCTAAAATCTGTGCACGCAAAAAATTGGACACCACACAAATTACTCCTCCTCTTTTGTAGCATTGAAGTATAAAATATCAATTTTGGTAATGATGATGATATGAGTTGAGCTAAATAAAAGAAATGAGGAGTCATATCGTCGACCCCAACTTATTTAGGAGTTGGAACTGAGACGTAGTAGTTGTTGTTGTTAAGTAATAATTAAAATAAAATATATATTAATTAACTATAACTTAATGATAATATTATTTATGAAGACATGTAATGTGCTTATTGAATTGGTGTAAACACCTCATGCAAATAATGTGTTTATAGGTGGGTTGTGTAAACAATGGTCCTCCTGGTCACTGCCACACCTCTTTTTTCACAAACCCTTATTACAAGGTTGAGTTAGAAGAGTTTTTCCAATTAAAGTGATAATTTAAAAAGGGATTATTTATTATTTGGAGTCGCCACTTGGAATTGAGTTTTGGAGTTCCAAGTCACCTTTTATTTGAATCCCTCATCAAGCGGAAGATTTGACTCCTTATTTATGGTCTACGAAAATAAAAGACTGAGTAAGGAATTCTGTTGACCGAGGGGAAGGTGTGAGGCACCCCTCGAGTCTCGTAGTTCTAGCATGGTCGCTTTTATTAACTTATATCCGGCTTAAATCAATTTTTGGCTATTTTTGTATTGTACTGGTTATGGTTTGCCTATTACCACTTAATTAATTATTAAATTTTATTAATTATTTTGACCCAGATGTGATATGCACACAAGATATTTCTTTGAAGTTAGATGTTAAACCAAAGTACGGAATGTACACATGGTTAAGACATAATTATTTTAAATTTAAAGGCATCGAGACGCGGAATACACACATGACCCTTTTATTACTTAAGTGTATCAATCCAAGGTTCGGGTATGAACATATAAGCTAATATTTAAAGTGCGTCTAAAAGTTTTATAACGTATTTAGAGTATACCATTTATTTTGTCTCTATCAGCTCCAAATCAGAATCCAAACATGCTAAAATAAAAGGATATTAAAAATAATAAATCAAATCACAAATCAAACTAAGTATAGATATTCACTAGTAATCACACTAAAAGAAAGATCAACGTAAAACTAAGAAGAAGAAGAAAAAAACTAATCAATGCAAATGTCACACACTTCTCTCGTGAGTCTTACAAACAAACAAACAAAATTCCAAACAACACATAAAGTTAGATTCAAATAAAATCTAAATCCAAAACATGACACAAGGATCTTACATAAAATTTTGAAGGGAAGTAAAATTATCATTTTGAAAGGTGATACTGTCGTAAATTAATGGTCAATAAAGAACTCATGGTCAACTTAATTTAAAGCCTCAGAAACTACTTATTAATGAATAACACAACATAATGCATAATTTTATTGATTAAATACTCTTACTTATTTAGCAATAACGTCATTTTAACACCAAAACAAAAGCTAGAAAAGAATATCTTTGCCTCGCAACAGTGAATAAGACATGCTGAAAAATTAGATATAAACAAACATTAACTTTTATTTTTGAGGCAAGGTAAAAAAAAGAATAAAATATATATAGTCATCCAAACTACAGTAACTGAGTAAAGTAGTAAACCAAAGTATATTCTTTTCAATTACACCTTAAAGATCTAAACTTTAATCCCTACGTGACTTTAACACTTCAGAACAAACTCTAATTACTTACCAAACTAATTTTAAACAAACAAACAGAAATAAAACAAAAGAGAAAATAACGAAACATTTAGATAAAACTAAACCAAAATAGAAGCCTTAAAGAAAAAAATAGATTAAAAAGAAAGAATCTTTTATTGATGGATTTCTAACCTTTTGTTGTGTACAGAGAAGACAAGAACTTCAACTTAGAAAATGAAAATCAACGGTGACTTTCTTTCTTTTCTCTCAATTTTCGTTCTCCCCTCATGTTCAAAATTTTCTGTTTTTCAAAAATTGGACCCACCTGTTCAAAATGTGTCCTCCTCTTTTATAAAGAAACTTTTGGTGGTTACCCTACAAAGGAGTTAATTTATGTGAGAACCTAATTTTTTACCATGCTTGAATTTTCTCAACTCCCTCACGTCACTTAACACACACCTAACACAATTATTCCCTCACAACTCACACTCTCACTCTTCATCTTTAACAACTCACACTCCACTCTTCCTCTTTAACTACTCACACAAGCACTTCCCTTACATATCCCTCCACAAATACACATGGACACTCACAAAAAAGGGAGCTTCATCTCCACCCTAAAGACCAACAAAACCCTCTATATAATTGCTGCAAAAATCAGCCATGGAGGGGAGGAAAAACCAGCAAAAAATGAGCTGCAAATCCAGCCCCAAAACTCCCTCAAAACAGCTCAAAAATGAGCTGAAAACAGCCCAAAAAACGAGCTCAAACACAATCCCAAAATCAGCAAAAATGAACTGAAAAACAACCCCAATTACCCAGCGAAAATCAGCCAACCCTGCTGAAAACAGTACTTAACCTCGCCCAAAAATCGAACAAAAAGCCAACAACAAGAACATCATCTTCCTCCACCAAAATAGCTGCTCAAACAGCCACAAATCCAGCTCTCTAATCTCGAAAAATGTCCATTGATCACTGGTTTAGCAAGGACAGTAGGGTTACGAGTTCCATTCGAGGTTGTCAAGCTCGGTGCAGTTCCGATCGGAAGTTTTTGCTCATGGTTCTAGTTTTGGACGTCTTCTTCTTCATTGTAATACCGGTTGACGCTTTAATCTATTGCAGTTGCTATTCATTAGAGGTCATACTTTAAACTTTATTCATCTTTCGATTTTCAGAATTTGTGTCATAAATATTTGAATCATTTGTTTGATTTCTCTTATAAGTTTATTTTCAACAGTCATATCATGGATTTTGATTTTGTTGTTGATATGCTTATGTTGTTTATTGTTGTAGTAGCATGTTAAAATAATGATCTAATACAAGTCATTGAATCAGTTAATTTAGCTTAGGAAGTTTGGAAAGTTGGTCTAATTCCATTTGATTTATACTTCGATCTTCTGCTCTGCTTTATGCAATGTTTTAGTATCTAGTTCATTCCATTCAAACCATGAATTAAAAAATAAATCATGAGCAATAGAGTTGGGCTGATTCGTTTTATAATATAGAAAGAGGTTTTTAGCTTTAGATATTTAATGGATCGTAGATTAAAACCTACGGGTCATGGAGTAATCATTTTGAAATTGGAAAGTGTTGGGCTTTAAAACATAAAGTATTGATTAGAATTAGTTTGGGCCAATCCTGTCAAGCCCAATAATATCACAATCATACTCCCGTCTCTGCAAAATTATTCCATAACTCTTGAGTTTCACAAAAATTTCAAATTTAGGAAGAAATAATCATGAACGTCGTAGCTTGTTTTAGGCGCGCTTTTAATTAGTTTATCGCGATTATGTATATGTTCGCGTGACATAATTGTAATTTTTAAAATTAAAATCGAAGTATGTATTCGCGCAACTTTGGTCAAAACAATCTTAGTATAAAAAAAATGCTATTAATTGTGTATACGTACGCGTGACATAATTTTAGCACAATAAACAAAACGAATTCATACGCGTGATTCGTTTCAAAGATAATTCCATATTTTAATAATTGAAAGCGGATAGATAAAATATGGAAACCAATAAATCACAGTTTATCCAAAATTAATTCAAGCCAAGTTGTAGTCAATAAAGCGACCGTGCTAGAACCACGAGACTCGGGGAATACCTTGCACCTTATCTCCAGTCAACAGAATCACTTACCCGGTCAACAAAATCACTTACTCGGGGAATGCCTTAGTCACCCATGTTTAAGAATGGGGAGGTTCCAATAGTTAAGCCGGAGAAGTATTGCTCCCGGTACGCTACCCCTTCCCAACTCGAGTTGTCCGCTCGTTTTATGGCCAGTCTACATACACCTCATCTCCTAAGAGTCTTAAAACCTAGAAGAACAAGCCACATGCCTGGTTATCCCTAGTAGGATCGTTTTGTTACATCATGTGCATTTGACTTAGCGACGCTCGGCACAGGGCTGGGTCCGTATAAGACAAGTATCCTTTTTGAGACCATCATGTTCAATTTTGTGCTACTTGCTACATCATTTGGAAGGCTTGCTTGCATTGTTGACCGACTTTAGAAATTAGTTGAGTGGAATTATTAAAAACAAAAATCATTCTCCTAGTTTGGTACAAATAATATTTTTTACTAAGATTGTGTAGTAGTCTCGCGTGCGGTATAAAGATTAATTTTTCATAAAAATCATAAAAAGAAATAGTCAGTTTGACCGAACTACGTGGGTCTGATTCTCACCGGATGTAAGATACATAGGCAAACCTCATCGGTTCCGGCCCCCAATTTTCAGAAAAACAAAATCAAAAATATTTTCCCTTTCCTTAATTCCTTCTTAGAATTATTTCCTTAGAAAATTCAAAAAAAAAAATCAAATCCAAAAATATTGTTTCTTTTCCGAAGTCTTTTCATCCAAAAACAAAATCAAATTAAAATATTTTCTTTCTTCTTTAGAAGTCTTTCTTTCGAAAATTCCAAAAAAACCAAAAAAACATAAAAACAATATATAAAAAATCAAAATCCAAAAATATTTCCTTTATTCTTAAAGAATTGTCCTTTCAAAAAATTCCAAAAAAAAATCAAAAATCAAAAATATTTTTTTTGTTAGGAGCTTTTGTGGTCTGTTTTGTATATGAAAAACAAAAATTTTTAAAAATAATAAAGGAAAAAAGAGTTAGTTTATTTACTTTATTCATGATCTTCCCCTGAACTATATAATGATCTGATTCATGCGGCGTCATGATACGTAGGCAATCCTCATCGGATTCGATCATAGCCATAAACAAATTGAGTGAAAAAATAAACCGAAAACAAATTTAGTGAAAAAGAAATAAAAGAGTGAAAAAAATAACAGAGAAAAATAAAGAGCGAAAAGCAACAAAAAGAGAAAGAAAAAGAAATCAAGATATGAAAAAAAGGAAAAAGAAAAAAAAAAGAGCCTCCCGAGATGGAATCAGTTCATCCCTGTTAGTGAATCATACGCTAGCCAGGCTAGGTCTACTGCAACCAGTAGTCCCGACCCGGTCAAACCTTGAGTCCCCCTCGCACCGGGCTAATGCTAGATGTGAACACCACTCTGGAGCAGTGGGTCATGATACGAAAGACTGTTGGACTCTTAAGAGAGCAGTGGAAGACCTCATCGAGGTCAAGGCGATATTGCTTAGCGATGAAGAGGCCCATAATATGATAAATAATCCTATGCCTACTCACACCAATATGCCAATAGTCAGAATGATCTATGAAGATGAAGAATTTGATCTGGCACTGAAGGCCATTGCAGCCATTGATGAGACATAAGAAAAGCCAAAAAACGGTCGCCAAGCCTGAAAGTCCCCCATCAGACGGGAGTCTCGGTTGCCAGTCTTGCTATCCTTTCTGTGTTCGGATTATCTCAAGGTATGATCCGGATATTTTAATTTATTGTCTTACTTTCCAATATAAACCCTTCTATCTTTAAAATTCAAAAGAAAACAAATAAAAAAAATCAAATGAAATTAATATTTCGTTGTCGAGGAATGTCTCTTTTCTTAATCTTGTCACTTTTCTTAATCTCTTTTCAGTTCTGCTAATGTAGATTTTAATGACATGACATGCTTGTGGACTTCATGCCCAGATCATAAAATGCTGTCAGACTTTGAAATAATGATTCAAGAGTCAGAATACAATGAAGATAAGTTTAAGGAAATAAAATAAAGAATCGGAACAACTAAGGGAAATTGGCTCCTGATTGGAAAGGTCCACATATTGTAACAAGAGTACTGCCAAAAGAGAGCGTTGTACCTGGGAAACATCAAAGGAAATGATCCTAAAACAACTGTCAACGCAAGTGCAATCAAAAGGTACTATGCTTGATCCTCTATATAGCATTAATGTTCTCTGGTTGGGATGAAGAAGGCTTTCTTTCTCACTATCCAAATATTCAACCCTTTGCAAACCCTTTGAGCCAGATCTTTTTTTTATTATTACCCTCTTTGGAACCTGAAAGTTATTATTGAAAAAAAGAATTGAATGAAAAATGAAAAAAAATGAAAAAAAACACAAAAAAAAGAGAAGAAGAAAAGACAAAAAGAAAATGAAATGAAAAAATGAGGAAAAAGGAAAGGAAAAAGAAAAAGAAAACAAAACAAAACAGAAGAAAAATATAAAAAACAAAGTTTATTGAACTACGTTTGACTTGATTCCGAAAGGATACGTAGGCAGCCTCTCTCTGGGATTCAGTCACACCAAAATAAAAATCCACATTCCCCCAAAACATTGAAACTAGGGCAGATGTTACAATGTTTCGGCGATCGTCTCGCCTGAAAGGTTCCAAAGTTGTAATTCAATCCAAATCCTTTTTACCCAAATCCTTTTCAAGTCCTTCCGATCAATCAACGAGAATGTTCAAAATTGGAGGATACAGTCACTTGGATCTGGTGCAACCAAAATGAGATAAATAAAATGAGAGTCTTATTGGTAAAAACCCTCATGAGCACCGTAAGGCAATGGTGAGTAAAGAAACTAAAATGAGTCTTTTTAGTAAAAACCCGCAAAAGGGAACTATAAGATGATGGTGAGAAGAGAAATGAAAGAGGTTAGCTGGTGAAAACCCGCAAAGGGCGCCACTGATCGAAAAAGAGGATCCTCAGTCACTGACATTGACACAGTCCTGGGCAAGGTTTCTTGGTTTCAAGGCAAAGGTTGTGATAAACTTTTGAGATTCAGATGGTTTACACAGATCAGGCATCCAGTCCAAAAGGCATGTCATGTTCATTGAGTTCCGCATGTACTTCAGATAAGTCCTTTCCTTTCCCCAAAAGGGATACCTCTTGTCTATATTCATTGTCCATTCCATTGCTTGTTGTTCTTTAAATCTCTTTCGGTCTAACTCTGTTCCAAAAACTAAGGCAAACAAGGGATGGCAAGACTGATTTACACGGCTCTCGTTTGATACAAGCTATTATACAAAAAAGGCACCCAGACTCGGCAGGGGAATCAAGTCAACCCTGACTGGACTTTGTGGTTGATGCTTTGAAATCAAAAACTCTCGAAAGGAAGAAATCAAATTGAAAGTGCCTACAAGGGCAAAATGAAGTTGAAAAGGTCCCAAGTGGATAACCGTTTTGGCAAAGTTTGAAAAGCCAAAGGTTCCCCAATGCTCTGAAATTGAAAGTGTTGGAGGAAAGAAGTCGAAAGTGAAATGCCACAAAATAAAAAAAAAGTTGAAAAGGTTAAGTCCCACGCGACCAACCGTCATGTAAAAGTTTGAAAAGTCAAAGGCTCTCTGGGGCCAGAAATCCTAGTGGCATTCAGGAAACATCAAGTGGCAGGTTGAAATCACCATCAAAAGAAGATGGGCACAAAGCCAAGCTTCCAAAGACATCAAGACCACAAACTGACTACTATTTTCAAAACTCACAATTTTTCTTTGTTTGCGGCATGAACAAAGCAGTGCAGAATGGAGATTTCTAAAGGACCAATGTAACCAAAGGTATGTTTCCTCAAAATCTCCACTTTTAGCATGCATCACTATTATTCATAGCTCTCATTTTTGTAGCTTAACCCAGGTAGAACCTTTTCGCCTAGGGGGATCCAGCTCATAGGTCTGGGTAGAAGTACTCTTCGCTCAGGCTGTTTTTTATAGCTTAACCCAGGTAGAACTTTTATGCTTAGGGGGTCTAGCTCATAGTTCCGGGTAGAAATACTCTTCCCCCAGGCTGTTTTACGTAGCTTAACCCAGGTAGAACCTTTTCGCCTAGGGGGATCTAGCCCATAGTTCCGGATAGAAGTACTCTTCGCTCAGGCTGTTTTTCATAGCTTAACCCAGTTAGAATCTTTTCGCCTTGGGGGATTCAGCTCACAGTTCCGGGTAGAAGTACTCTTCGCCTAGGCTTGTTTTCCGTAGCTTAACCCAGGTAGAACCTTTTCACCTAGGGGGATCCAGCTCATAGTTCCGGGTAGAAGTACTCTTTGCCTAGGCTTGTTTTCCGTAGCTTAACCCAGGTAGAACCTTTTCACCTAGGGGGATCCAGCTCATAGTTCCGGGTAGAAGTACTCTTTGCCTAGGCTTGTTTTCCGTAGCTTAACCCAGGTAGAACCTTTTCACCTAGGGGGATCCAGCTCATAGTTCCGGGTAGAAGTACTCTTTGCCTAGGCTTGTTTTCCGTAGCTTAACCCAGGTAGAACCTTTTCACCTAGGGGGATCCAGCTCATAGTTCCGGGTAGAAGTACTCTTTGCCTAGGCTTGTTTTCCGTAGCTTAACCCAGGTAGAACCTTTTCACCTAGGGGGATCCAGCTCATAGTTCCGGGTAGAAGTACTCTTTGCCTAGGCTTGTTTTCCGTAGCTTAACCCAGGTAGAACTTTTCACCTAGGGGGATCCAGCTCATAGTTCCGGGTAGAAGTACTCTTCGCTCAGTATGTTTATACATAGCTTAACTCAGGTAGAACCATTTCTCCTAGGGGGATCCGGCTCATATTTCTGGGTAGAAGTACTTTTCGTCCAAGCTTTCTTTCCATAGGTTAACACAGGTAGAACATTTTCACCTAGGGGATCCAGCTCATATTTTTGGGTAGAAGTACTATTTGCCCAGGCTTTCTTTTTTTGTTGCTTAATCCGGGAAGTACTCTTTGTCCAGGTTTTCTTTTAATAGTTTAACCAGGTAGAACCTTTTCGCCAAGGGGATTCAGCATTGTTTTTCAGTAATACAGGGCGCCAACCCCTGGTTACATTTCCTTTTCAGTAATACAGGGCACCAACCTTTGGTTACATTTGCTTTTCAGCAATACAGGGCGCTAACCCCTGGTTACATTTCATTTTCAGTAATACAGGGCGCCAACCCCTGGTTACATTTCCTTTTCAGTAATACAGGGCACCAACCTTTGGTTACATTTGCTTTTCAGCAATACAGGGCGCTAACCCCTGGTTACATTTCATTTTCAGTAATACAGGGCGCCAACCCCTGGTTACATTTCCTTTTCAGTAATACAGGGCACCAACCTTTGGTTACATTTGCTTTTCAGCAATACAGGGCGCTAACCCCTGGTTACATTTCATTTTCAGTAATACAGGGCGCCAACCCCTGGTTACATTTCCTTTTCAGTAATACAGGGCACCAACCTTTGGTTACATTTGCTTTTCAGCAATACAGGGCGCTAACCCCTGGTTACATTTCATTTTCAGTAATACAGGGCGCCAACCCCTGGTTACATTTCCTTTTCAGTAATACAGGGCACCAACCTTTGGTTACATTTGCTTTTCAGCAATACAGGGCGCTAACCCCTGGTTACATTTCATTTTCAGTAATACAGGGCGCCAACCCCTGGTTACATTTCCTTTTCAGTAATACAGGGCACCAACCTTTGGTTACATTTGCTTTTCAGCAATACAGGGCGCTAACCCCTGGTTACATTTCATTTTCAGTAATACAGGGCGCCAACCCCTGGTTACATTTCCTTTTCAGTAATACAGGGCACCAACCTTTGGTTACATTTGCTTTTCAGCAATACAGGGCGCTAACCCCTGGTTACATTTCATTTTCAGTAATACAGGGCGCCAACCCCTGGTTACATTTCCTTTTCAGTAATACAGGGCACCAACCTTTGGTTACATTTGCTTTTCAGCAATACAGGGCGCTAACCCCTGGTTACATTTCATTTTCAGTAATACAGGGCGCCAACCCCTGGTTACATTTCCTTTTCAGTAATACAGGGCACCAACCTTTGGTTACATTTGCTTTTCAGCAATACAGGGCGCTAACCCCTGGTTACATTTCATTTTCAGTAATACAGGGCGCCAACCCCTGGTTACATTTCCTTCTCAGTAATACAGGGCGCCAACCCCTGGTTACATTTCCTTCTCAGTAATACAGGGCATCAACCCCTGTTTACATTTCCTTTTCAGTATAGGGTATACCATCCCCTGGTTACATTTCCTTTTCAGTATAGGGTACACCAATCCCTGATCTCCTTACCAGTATATGGTACACCAATCCCTAGTTGTGTTCTCCAACGTAGGATACTTCACTCTCTAGTTGATTTGAGCTTAAATGCTTGGTACACCACTCCCTGATATCATTGTCAATATAGGGTATAACATTCTTTAGTCGTATTTTTCCAACATAAGGTACATCAATCCTTAGTTGAGACATCTTTTTGACAATATAGGAACACCATCCAAAAAAAAAAAAAACAACACAAAAAAATCAACATGATCTTTTTAGGGTACACCATTCCCGATCTTTTATTGCTTTCAATAAAGAAGTAGTTTAAAATTTTGTTACAATAACTCACGAAATTTTTCTAGTGAAAACTGGGACATAAAAATTTCGTTCGCTTGTTTGTTGTGGTGTCTGAGCAGGTTTTACCTCGAGGCACAAAATTCGAGATAAACAAAAGAAGAAGTCTCAATCCAAAATAAATGAATAAAAAGAGAGAGAAGTGAATCCCAATGCAGAAGCAGATGGAAATGATATGGATTGCTCAAGACGACTGAAGTTACGAGCATTGCATCTCTCGTTTTGATTAGAAGAAGTCGTAGAAGAATGAACTAGCACCTGCAGCTAGCAAGCATCAAGGTTCAGATCAGAGTCTGCGTGAAGAACTAGTCAAGATTCAAGATCAAGGTTCAAAAAACTTAAAGATAGGAATCTTGTAACTTATAGCTGATAGACTTGTTTAGTTCCTTTTGATTTTGATGTAATAGCAGGACCACGGACCGGAGCCTCGACGGAACCTCACTCGACTCTCCAACTCATCATTCTATCATTTTTCTTGAACTACACATGACCAGATTCTCTTATAACCCGGGATATGTAGGCTGTCTAAAACCAGGACTCGGTTACACTCTTTTCTCTTATCTCTTCCCTTTTGTATAATGTTATGGCCAAAAATTAATCATATCGCTCATCTTTTCTTTTCCTGAAAACTCTTCATGTTTCCAAGCAAAGAGGGGCATGCTGTGAGCACCTAATTTTTGACCATGCTTGGATTTTCCCAACTCCCTCACGTCACTTAACACACACCTTACCACCAACATAATTATTCCCTCACAACTCACATTCTCACTCTTTATCTTTAACAACTCACACCCCTCTTCCTTTTTAACAACTGACACAAGCACTTCCCTCACATGATCCCTCCACAAGCACACATGGACACTCACAAAAAAGGGAGCTTCATCTCCACCCTAAAGACCAACAAAACCCTCTATATAATTGCTGCAAAAATCAGCCATGGAGGGGAGGAGAAACCAGCAAAAAAGGAGCTGCAAATTCAGCCCCAAAACTCCCTCAAAACAGCTCAAAAACGAGCTGAAAACAGACCAAAAAAAGAGCTAAAACACAGTCCCAAAATCAGCAACAATGAACTGAAAAACAACCCCAATTACCCAGCGAAAATCAGCCAAACCCTGCTGAAAACAGTCCTTAACCTCGCCCGAAAATCGAGCAAAAAGCCAACAACAAGCACATCATCTTCCTCCACCAAAATAACTGCTCAAACAGCCACATATCCAGCTCTTTAATCTCGAAAATTTTCCATTGATCACTGGTTTAGCAAGGACAGTCGGGTTACGAATTCCATTCGAGGTTGTCAAGCTCGGTGCGGTTCCGATCAGAAGTTTTTGCTCATGGTTCTAGTTTTGGACGTCGTCTTCTTCATTGTAATACCAGTTGACGCTTTAATCTATTGTAGTTGTTGTTCATTAGAGGTCATACTTTAAACTTTATTCATCTTCCGATTTCCAGAATTTGTGTCATAAATATTTGAATCATTTGTTTGATTTCTCTTAAGTTTATTTTCAACAGACATACCATGGATTTTGATTTTGTTGTTGATATGCTTATGTTGTTTATTTTTGTAGTAGCATGTTAAAATAATGATCTAATACTAGTCATTGAATTAGTTAATTTAGCTTAGGAAGTTTGGAAAGTTGGTCTAATTCCGTTTGATTTATGCGTCGATCTCCTGCTCTGCTTTATGCAATATTTTAGTATCTAGTTTATTCCATTCAAACCATGAATTAAAAAATAAATCATGAGCAATAGAGTTGGGCTGATTCGTTTTATAATATAGAAAGAGGTTTTTAGCTTTAGATATTTAATGGCTCGTAGATTAAAACCTATGGGTCATGGAGTAATCATTTTGAAATTGGAAAGTGTTGGGCTTTAAAACATAAAGTATTGATTAGAATTAGTTTGGGCCAATCCTGTCAAGCCCAATAATATCACAATCATACACCCGTCTCTGCAAATTTATTCCATAACTCTTGAGTTTCACGAAAATTTCAAATTTAGGAAAAAATAATCATGAACGTCATAGCTTGTTTTAGGCGCGCTTTTAATTAGTTTATCGCGATTATGTATACGTTCGCGTGACATAATTATGATTTCCAAAATTAAAACCGAAGTATGTATTCGCTCAATTTTGGTCAAAACAATCATAGTATAAAGCAAAATGCTATTAATTGTGTACACGTACGCGTGATATAATTTTGGCACAATAAACAAAACAGATTCACACGCGTCATTCGTTTCAAAGATAATTCCATATTTTAATAATTGAAAGCGGATAGATAAAATATGGAAAACCAATAAATCACAGTTTATCCAAAATTAATTCAAGCCAAGTTGTAGTCAATAAAGCGACCGTGCTAGAACCACGGAACTCGGGGAATGCCTTACACCTTCTCTCCGGTCAACAGAATCACTTACCCAGACTTTGTTTTCGCAGACCAATTAATAATAGAGTCAAATCTTCCTTTGATTAAGGATTCAAATAAAAGGTGACTTGGAACACCGAAAAATCAATTCCAAATGGCGAATCTGTAAATAAAATAATCCCTATTTAAATTTGTCACTTCAATTGAAAAAATTCTTTAACCAACAATAACATAACACACATATATCTTTTGGGGGTAGAAAAGGGGTGTGACAATTTACATGGGATTAAGGTGAGGAAATATATGAGGGTGTGTACTAGACGTGAGAGAGTGGGAATTATGGGGTGAATGTTTAGGTAGTTAATAGGAGAAATTTTTTGTATTTTTTATTTTATTACTTTTTTGTTCTTCTCGTTAATTGCCTTTTTTTTAAAATGCATAGCTAAAAATATTAGTCAACTACTTTTATACTTAAATATTATATACATAAGAAAACTAAATATTTACAGTATAGTTTAAATTATACTAAGAAAAATACTATAACTTACATTTAAAATTAGAAGAATTTTCTTCTATTTAAAAAATAGGAACAAAACTTATACTCTAAGAATGTGAATATTTTTTGTAGTTTTTAATTTTCTTAAATAAAACCTATTAAAAGTAAGATAAAAGTTTAAAATATCAAAATTAGACCTAAAAATAATATTTACACTAAAAGAGTATAGAATTTGGGTGTGGTAAAAAATTAGTTGTTCAGTCACCATAATATAACCAGGTCAATTTACACGCCATTTGAGTTGGTCCATTACCAAAACCAAATTCACTTCTCATTCATTACCTATAAATATCAAAGACATCTCAGCTTATGCTTTACAATCCCAGTGCTCAATAAGTTGCTTTCAAGAATCCAACTTCAACACTTCTAAGTGTATACGGTCGAAATAGATTTCAGCCTTCCTACGTTCGATCGAGTTCGAATGGCAAGCAAACGGAGTGGGATTTTGGGATGAGTTCCGATTTAAGTACAAACGAGCCTTGAGTCTGAAGGCAGATCGAGGAGTCGGCTCGATACTTTTATCGAGCACATGACCAAATCGATCCACAAGGCATTGCTTTGAGGTCGTAAATGCGCTACGCCCATCCCAAAGGTCGAGCTCAAGCCAAAACCGAGGGCTCGACCCAATAACGAGTTCGAGCCAGTATCGAGCTCACAGACAAGAGCCGTTACAACCGCACTAAGGGAGAGAATTTTGGCTGGAATCGAGGAAGAGACAATTCATCATGGGTCCTCCACTATATGCTTTATTTTATTATAAATAAAGTAGGATCCCTCTATTATAAAAAGGGGGAATCCTTGTAAGCAGGGAGGCATCTAAGACACTGTAACAAAAGATCACTTCTCATATTGAAAGATATCTCCTTGTGCTTGTTTTACTTTATCTTATTCATTCTTTTTACTCACTATTCCTATTTTCATAGTCAAGAATACACATATTTCTATATCTCCATATGATTTGTATCAAAGGGTATCACATATTCTTAGAACTATACACAAATTTAACGTTATCTGCTTTCTCGGGTAAATAGTTTGGCGCCCACCATGGGGCTAAGGATAACAGTGATTGTTTCATATAAATATGCAATACACACCAGTTTACAACTTCGAATCAGCAATGTCTTTACCTATCGACCACGAAGCCGGCCTTCAAGATGAAACCAACAACTTGGTACCCGGGGCCGGAAGGCCATTTGACGACGACACTGAGGCTCGAATCGAAGTACCTGAAATTCGAGCCGAAGTACCGTTAGATGTCAATTCGCAAGTGGCTCTTGAGAAGAACCAGCGTTCCGAACCAAAAAAAAAAGCATTCAGGACGGTACTTGATCCGTAGCTCGAGACACCCATAACGTGGGGGAAATCGGAGCCAGCTTTTGTATGATCTTCGAGATGTTACAAGCCCAACAAGTGGCGATAGCTCAGTTGCAGAGCCAAACTCATATATAAAGCAGGCCGATCCCAATCCACCTCGAGAAATCACCCCCAGAATGGAGCCCGCCATAGTGAAGTCAAACGAGCAAGAATCGGGGACCACTCCTGAAATTACTAAACTTCTCGAGGAACTCACAAAACGAGTCGAAGCCAACGACAAGAGAGTGGAAACATACAATGCCAGGGTCGATCAAATCTCGGGAGCTCCACCAATGATAAAAGGTCTGGATTCGAAAAAATTCATACAAAAGCCTTTTCCCTCGAGTGCGGCCATAAACTAATTCCCAAAAAATTTCGTATGCCCGAAATTCCCAAATATAATGGTACGACCGATCCTAACGAACATGTCACTTCTTACACATATGCCATCAAGGGTAACTATTTGGAGGACGATGAGATCGAATCCGTGTTGTTGAAAAAAGTTCGGGGAGACCCTCTCGAAGGGAGCGATGATCTGGTATCACAATCTGCCACCAAATTACATCGATTCTTTTGCCATGTTAGCATATACGTTCGTAAAAGCACATGCCGGTACCATAAAGGTTGCAACAAGGAAATCAGACCTCTTCAAAGTAAAGCAAAAGGGTAATGAAATGCTGAGGGAATTCGTATCCCGATTTCAAATGGAATGCATGGAATTGCCACCGGTCACAGACGATTGGGCCGTCCAAGCTTTCACCCAAGGGTTGAACGAGCAAAGTTCGATAGCATCACGTCGGCTAAAGCAAAATTTGATCGAGTATCCAGCAATATCTTGGGCAGATATACACAACCGATATCAGTCGAAAATTAGGGTCGAAGATGACTAGTTGGGAGCTCCATCTGGACCCATGCATCAGAACAGGACAGCTACTAAAAACCAAAGGGAGATCGACAGAGAACAAAGGTCGAACAGAGACCGATATCAACCGTACGTCGCAGATCGGATAAACAACGGTTCAACATGAAATACCGCTCAGAACAATCGAAGGATTGATCGAGGGCAAAATTCTCGGGGACTTATGAGCAAGAGCGACTTTGATAAATATGTCGATCCTATAGAAGCACCTCGGTTATCGGAATATAACTTCAGCATTGATACATCCACCATCGTGTCGGCTATCGGACGCATCAAAGACACTAAATGGCCTCGACCCATGCAGACCGATCCTGCCCAAAGGAATCCCAGTCAAATGTGCGAATATCATTGCACCCATGGCCACAGAACGGAAGATTGCAGGCAACTAAGAGAGGAAGTAGCTCGATTATTTAACAAAGGCCACCTTCGGGAATTTTTGAGCGATAGGGCGAGGAACCATTTTAAAAACAGGGATTTCGGCAAGAAAAACGAGCAGGAAGAGCCACAACATGTCATTCACATGATCATCGGCGGTGCCGATACCCCTCAGGGACCAGTGCTTAAACGCACTAAAACATCGATTGTGAGAGAAAAACTATCTCGAACTCAGGATTACACACCCATAGGAACTTTGTCCTTCAATGATGAAGATGCAGAAGGGGTTGTACAACCTCATAACGATGCACTGGTAATATCCATACTCATGAATAAAACTAAAGTTAAGCGTGTGTTGATTGATCCAGGTAGCTCGACCAACATCTTCAGATCGAAGGTCGTAGAGCAGCTCGGCCTGCGGGACCAGATCGTACCCGCAACCCTGGTTCTAAACGGATTCAATATGGCATGTGAAACCACCAAATGCGAGATAATTCTACCAATAAACGTGGCCGGAACCATCCAGGAAATGAAGTTTCACGTGATCGAGGGCGACATAAGGTACAACGCCCTTTTCGGAAGGCCATGGATCCACAACATGAGAGCTGTACCTTCGACCCTACACCAGGTCCTCAAATTCCCAACATTGAGAGGAGTCAAAACAGTGTACGGAGAACAACCAGCCGGAAATGAAATGTTCGCCGTCGAGGAAGTGAAACCAATATCCTCACCTTCGTCAGTAAAGGGATCGGGCTCAGAAGGAGAACGAGACACCAAATAACAATCACAGACATCAGCTTCGACCCAACCAGATAACCAGATGATCGAAGAAGATGATGATCAGAGGGTCCCTCGATCCTTCGTGATTCCCGATGACTCCGACGCCACCAAATCAACAATTGAGGAATTGGAGCAAGTCACACTAATCGAGTACTGGCCCGAACGAAAGGTATACCTGGGAACGGGATTGAGCATCGAACTCAGGAAGAAACTTGTTCAATTTCTTATCGATAACATTGATTGTTTTGCCTGGTCCCATTTAGATATAACAGGGATTCCACCGGACATAACGACGCATCGGCTAAGCTTGGACCATAAGTTCAGACCGGTAGAGCAAAAGAGAAGACCCCAGTCTGAGGTAAAACACGCATTCGTAAAAGACGAAGTAACCAAACTTCTCAAGATAGGATCCATTCGGGAGGTGAAATATCCCGAATGGTTAGCCAATACAGTTGTAGTGCCCAAAAAAGGAAACAAACTTAGAATGTGCGTGGACTATAAGGATTTAAACAAAGCATGTCCCAAAGATTCTTTTTTGCTACTTAACATCGATCGCATGATCGATGCCACGGCCGGTCATGAGATCCTCACTTTTCTCGATGCCTATTCCGGGTATAATCAAATTTGGATGAACCCGGAGGACCAGGAAAAGACTTCATTTGTCAACAAATATGGAACATGTTGTTATAATGTGATGCCCTTCGGGCTAAAATATGCAGGGGCTACTTACCAATAACTAGTAAATAAAATGTTCGAAGAACAAATAGGTAAATCAATGGAAGTTTATATTGATGACATTCTAGTTAAGTCCCTGCGCGTAGAGGACCATCTGACCCATTTGCAGGAAACGTTTGAGATTTTGAGGAAAAACAACATGAAGCTCAACCCCGAAAAATGTGCTTTCGGGGTCGGTTCGGGCAAGTTCCTCGGTTTCATGGTGTCAAATCGGGGAATCGAGATTAACCCCGATAAAATTAAGGCCATCGAAGACATCACCATCATGGATAACGTAAAAGCTGTAAAAAGGCTAACGGGACGAATCGCGGCCCTAGGTCGATTCATTTCGAGATCATCAAATTGAAGTCACAACTTTTTCTCCCTACTCAAAAAGAAGAAAGATTTTGCTTGGACCCCGTAATGCCAACAGGCATTAAAGGAGCTGAAACAATATCTGTCAAGTCCACCACTGCTTCACACTCCAAAGGCAGACGAAAAACTTTGCTTATACTTGGCAGTATCAGAAGTCACAGTAAGCGGTGTCCTAGTTCGGGAAGAGCAAGGTACGCAATATCCCATTTATTATATAAGTCGAACCTTAGGAGAAACAGAAGCCAGATATCTACACCTAGGAAAATTGGCACCTGTACTGATAAGCGCCTCTAGAAAGTTACGACCATACTTTCAATGTCACCCCATATGCGTATTAACAACTTACCCACTTCGTAATATTTTGCACAAGCCCGAACTATCAGGCCGATTGGCCAAATGGGCTGTCGAACTCAGTGGGTACAATATCGAATATCAACCCAGTACGGCCATCAAGTCTCAAATTTTAGGAGACTTCGTGGCCGATTTCACGCCAACCCTCGTACCCGAAGTCGAAAAAGAATTCCCGCTTAAATCGGGTACGTCCTCGAGGGTATGGACCCTTTTTACGGACGGGGCCTCAAACGTAAAAGGGTCCAGGTTGGGCATAGTTTTAAAGCCACCCACAAGTAACATTATTAGGCAATCTATTAAAACTACCAGGTTGACTAACAACGAGGCTGAGTATGAGGCCATGATTGCAGGTCTCGAGCTAGCTAAAAACTTGGGAGCAGAAGTCATTGAAGCCAATTGTGATTCTTTGTTGGTGGTACGCCAAGTAAATAAAACCTTCGAAGTTCGAGAAGATAGAATGCAACTGTATTTGGACAAACTACATGTCACTTTGCACCATTTCAAACAATGGACTTTACAGCATGTTCCACGAGAGCAAAACAGTGAGGCCGATGCACTTGTGAATTTGGGATCGTCGGTCGAGGAAGGTGACTTGAGCTCGGGGACTATCGTTCAACTGTCAAGATCCGTGATCGAAGAAGGTCACGCTGAGATAAATTCTACAAGATTAACCTGGGATTGGAGAAATAAGTATATTGAATACTTAAAGAGTAGAAAGCTCACATCGGACCCTAAAGATTCTAAGGCCCTACGGACTAAAGTTGCTCGATTCACGTTGGCTTCGGATGGAACGCTATATCAAAGGACATTCGATGGACCATTGGCAATATGCTTGGGTCCGGGAGATACCGATTACATCCTACGCGAAGTGCACGAGGGCACTTGTGAGAATCACTCTGGCGCCGATACATTAGTCCGAAACATAATCAGAGCAGGGTATTATTGGATCGATTGGGCAAAGATACGAAGGAATTTGTTCGAAAATGTGACAAATGTCAAAGGTTTGTACCAATGATCCATTAACCCGGAGATCAACTTCACTCAGTCCTATCTCCATGGCCGTTCATAAAATAGGGAATGGATATCGTCGGCCTCTGCCATTGACTCTAGGTAAAGTCAAATTCATTTTATTTATGACTGACTATTTTTTTAAATGGGTTGAAGCGCGGCGTTCGAGAAAATAAGAGCGAGAGAAGTTATAGACTTTATCTAGGATCATATCGTATGCCGATTCGGGATACCCTTCGAAATAGTATGTGATAATGGGAAACAATTTGTTGGCAGCAAAGTGACAAAATTCTTCGAAGATCAAAAAATAAGAAGGATATTATAAACACCATACCACCCCAGTGGGAATGGACAGGCCGAATCAACGAACAAAACTATCATTCAAAACCTAAAGAAGAGGCTGAACGACGCTAAAGGAAAGTGGAGAGATATCCTTCCCGAAGTCCTTTGGGCATATCGAACGACGTCAAAATCCAGTACAGGGGCGACCCCATTCCTTAGTATATGGGTCCGAAGCATTGATACCAGTCGAAGTCGGCGAACCCAGTACCAGATTTCGATACCCGATGGAAGAATCAAATAATGAAGCTATGAACACTAGCCTCGAATTATCGGACAAAAGACGAGAAACTGCTCTCGTCCAATTGGCCGCCCACAAGCAGCGAATCGAAAGATATTATAATCGAAGAACCAAGCTCCGCCATTTCAAGCCCGTGGACTTAGTACTAAGGAAATTCACCATCAATACCCGAAATCCGAACGAAGGAAAACTAGGACAAAATTGGGAAGGACCATATCAGGTTCTCGAGAACGTCGGAAAGGGATCATACAGGCTCGGCATTATAAAGGGCAAACAACTATCAGGCAATTGGAATGTGTCACATCTAAAATGATACTACTGCTAAGGTACGACCCTTCCATATTCATTTACATTTCAAAACTGACCCCTACAGAAGTTCGAGCAAGAGCTAAGATGGATTCTTCGCCATAGATCTGAAAGCACGCGTTGCACTCTTTTTCCCTTAGACCGGTTTTATCCCAAATGGGTTTTTCGGCAAGGTTTTTAACGAGGCAACCAAAAATCGTGCTGCACTTACAACAGTATTTGAGGCCTCTTTACAATCGACCTCAAATACTGGGGAGGGGGGGCATTAGCCTTCAAATATATCAAGTTCTGATGCAAGAAAGTTATTTCGCAACAACGGGGTTCCAATAGGAAAAGTTGTAAGAGCCAAATGGTCAAAACGAACCACGCTCATGTAGTTGGCCCGAACCCAGGCGCAAAACATGAATACATGTATGACTTGCAAAGAAAGTTCTCCTCTTTACCGACATATTATATCCTAGAAAAATTCCTCTATTTGGAGATTTATTACACAAACAGAGTTAAGATAAAATCGACAACTAAGCCTACGTGCTACTTTCATTTCGAGTTCGAGCGAGCACTCACTCGACAATTATGCCTACGGGCCACTTTATCCCGAGTTTGAATCATTCACTCGACTACTAAGCCCACGGGCTACTTTATTTCGAGTTCGAGCAAGCATTCGACCATTACGCCTATGGGCTACATTATTTTGAGTTCGAATCATTCACTCGACTACTAAGCCTACAGGCTACTTTCATTTCGATTTCGAGCAAGCACTCGACCATTACGCCTACGGGCTACATTACTTCGAGTTCGAATCATTCACTCGACTACTAAGCCTACGGGCTACTTTATTTCGAGTTCGAGCAAGCACTCACTCGACCATTATGCCTACGGGCTACTCTATCCCGAGTTCGAATCATTCACTCGACTACTAAGCCCACGGGCTACTTTATTTCGAGTTCGAGCAAGCACTCGACCATTACACCTACGGGCTACATTACTTCAAGTTCGAATCATTCACTCGACTACTAAGCCTATGGGCTACTTTCATTTTGAGTTCGAGCAAGCACTCACTCAACCATTACGCCTACATGCCACTTTATCCCGAGTTCAAATCATTCACTAGACTACTAAGCCCACGGGCTACTTTATTTCGAGTTCGAGCAAGCACTCGACCATTACACCTACGGGCTACATTACTTCGAGTTCGAATCATTGACTCGACTAATAGGCCTAAGGGCTACATCACTTCAAATTTGAATAAGCACTTGCTTGATTATAGAGGCTACGAAATCCAAAATTTGATTAAGTTGTTTAAATCTTTGTGAAAACATTTATAAAGGCATGTATAAAGTCTTCATGAAACAGAAGTAAGTCGGCAAAGTTGTCTATATACAAAATTGTCTACATGATTGATTACAAACGTAAAAATTAAGAACTAACCTTCCTGGTCATCCTCAGGAGCGGTTTCTTCTCTATCGGGCTCTCCCCCGTTCTCGGATCCGCTCTTGCTACCGTCATCATCATCATCGCCATCAGAAGCCAAGGCTTCAGCTTCAGCTTCGAGCTCTTTAGCCTTTTTTATCTCTTCGGCAAGGTCGAAACCTCGAGCGTGTATCTCCTCGAGGGTCTCTCTCTGAGACCGACACTTAGCAAGTTCGGCAACCCAGTGTACTTGAGTGTCGGCAGTATCCACCGCCTCTCGTGCCTCCATCTGAGCAGCCTCGGCATCAGCCCGATACACGGTAATAGACTTGTCTGCCATGACTTTCGATGACTCAACCTCCGCCTTGGCCTCAGCAAGCCGTGTTTCAAGCTCCTCGATCCTCTTAGCCTGAGCTGAACCCTTTTGCTTGACGCTTCGAAGCTGAACATCGGCCGATAATAATTTGCCAAGATGGTTTCTTTTTTCGCAGCCAGGCGGTCGATAGTCTCCTTCCACAGATTATATTTAGCCTTGATTTGATCGACTTCTTTTCGAAGTAACCCGATCTTTCCAACCTTTTGCTGCAGCTGAGATAATGAAGGGTTAACTTCCACAGTTGAGGCAAACCCATACTTTAACAGAACGGGGCTCACCTGCTTATCTAGTTCGGCTTTTTCTTCACTAGCCTTAGCCAAATCTGCTTGGAGGTCCTTTATAGCCTCTTCCTTTTGGCTGCAAAGAAGCCGCAAGGAATCTCTCTCCCCCGAGACCTTCTGAAGCTCGACCTCACATTGGCTGAGGTCGACTCGAAACCTACTAATAGCCTGCACAGTAGGGAAAGAGCACAAGTCAAGTTTGGAAAAGAACGAAGAAACCAAGTACAGTAAAATCATTACCCGAGCAATGAAACGTTGGGCCTCTTCTAGGAGAAGAGAAAGTCACCAACGTCGGAGGCATCATCGACTCCTGGAAAGAAATCCTGAAAAGGGTCCCCTACACTAGAGCCTCCGCCCATATCGGGGGTCTTCAATTCTCGAGCTTCCTTTAATGCCTCCTCAGAAAAGGTTGGAAGAGAAGGCAAATGACCCACTGTCATAGTCCCAAGCGAATCGCTCAGGATGCTCTGATCAAGACTCGGGGTACCAGAACCGACCCCGACCGGTACAGCCGCCATCGGCTCAGAAGCTCTGGCAACCTCGATAGCTTTCGCAGATCGGATCACCAAAGCCGAGGTATCATCTTTTTCTTCTTCTTCTTCTTCTCTCAGTCGTTGGACCGAGTCCATCGAAAGAGCGATTGCCTTCCTCCTCACCCTTCGAGTTTTGGGCTTGGGGTCCTCTGACCGAGAGACAGTTTTTTCGCTTCTTATCTTTCCCCGATTTCGGGACCGGGGACTTGGTTCCTTCTTCACCACTCGAAGGCCTCAAAACGACATCCTTGGTTACACCTGCATGAAAGGAAATCGGTAACGAATGGAGTATAAAAAACATTTCGAAGAACACGAGAAGTAAACCCTTACCATGATTCCTAGCCTCCCATCTACCTTTTGCTAAATCACGCCAAGCGCGTTCGGCATAAGAGAAAGTTGAGGCTAACTTCCGAACCCAATCCTCGAGGTTGGGTACTGCTTGTGGCATCCAAGGGGCAGCTATATATCGGAGAAAGACATCAGATAAAATCGGAAAAAGATACGAAAAGCAACGTCCTATGAGAACCACTTACGGTCGAAATTCCATTCCTCGGGGAATGACATCTGCTCTTCCGGAATGAGGTCACGGGTCCTCACCCGGATATAACGGCCCATCCAACCCCGATCCTTGTCTTCGTTGATGCTCGACATCAAAGCCTTCGATGCCCGACGATGAAGCCTGATTAGTCCTTGAAAGATTTGAGGCCGATACAATCGTATGAGGTGATTCAGGGAAAACTCCAGCCCCCCGGGCTTGTTAGAGAAGAAGCGAAGTAAGGTTACTATACGCCATAAAGAGGGATGAATTTGACCGAGGGTGACTTGATATCTTTTGCAAAAATCAATGATCACCGGGTCGACG
This sequence comes from Nicotiana otophora, assembly GCA_000715115.1. Lineage (NCBI taxonomy): Eukaryota > Viridiplantae > Streptophyta > Magnoliopsida > Solanales > Solanaceae > Nicotiana > Nicotiana otophora. The sequence continues at coordinate 160,772 of AWOL01S0008091.1, read as the reverse complement.
GGACCCAACGTGAAGCGATAAGTATAAACACTTAAAACCCCCTCTACATGGGTGATGATGCTCTCTTCGGGGGATGGAATTTGCAACACAACCTCGGAACCCCAGTTGCAGTCTTTCCTCACAGCCTCGAGATGACCTTCCGTTATCGAGCACATGTACATGGATACATGCTCACATCGACCCGGAACGGATGAAGGATTCTCAACCTTAAAATCGATCTTTAGAGTACACGGGACGGGAACATACTCATGGGTAGGCGGCTCCACCGACGCCTTGTCGCCGGACGGCCGTGAAGAAGAAGTTTTCTCCTTCTGAGGTACAATTTTCGAAGTTTTGGCCACTGATATGAGAGAAAGAAAGGCAAAGGAAGATGAAAAGTTGATGATAGCAAACACTGGTGTAGATGGCTCCGCAAGCGGCGAAATAGAGAGAAAGGGTAAGAAAATTTGGAAGAGTGAAGACGTAAAAGTGGTAAATGTTAGATGGAGGGGTTATTTATAGGCTTGCATCGTGGCGGTTCAATATCAGAGGTGGCCGACCATTGTCTGACATGCATTACATACCTTGAAAGACTAAATTGATGGGACAGCTATCACATACGTCATAACCGAGCCCTGTGAAAATGTCAGCTTATAACCCGATCGAACCGTCGAAAATCATATCGATTCTCACCACATCCTTCCTGAGAAACGAGGGGACTGTCTGTATACGGTCGAAATAGATTTCGGCCTTCCTACGTTCGATCGAGTTCGAATGGCAAGCAACCAGAGTGGAATTTTGGGATGAGTTCGATTTTAGTACAAACGAGCCTCGAGCCCGAAGGCTGATCGAGGAGTCGGCTCGATACTTTTATCGAGCCCGTGACCAAATCGATCCGCAAGACATTGCTTCGAGGTCGGAAATGCACTACGCCCACCCAAAAGGTCGAGCTCAAGCCAAAACCGAGGGCTCGACCCAATAACGAGTTCGAGCCAGTATCGAGCTCACAGACAAGAGCCGTTACAACTGCACTAAGGGAGAGAATCTTGGCAGGAATCGAGGAAGAAACAATTCATCATGGGTCCTCCACCATATGCTTTATTTTATTATAAATAAAGTAGGATTCCTCTATTATAAAAGGGGAAATCCTTGTAAGCAGGGAGGCACCAAAGACACTGTAACAAAAGATCACTTCTCATATTGAAATATATCTCCTTGTGCTTGTTTTACTTTATCTTATTCATTCTTTTTGCTCACTATTCCCATTCTCATAGTCAAGAATAAACATATTTCTATCTCTCCATACGATTTGTATCAAAGGGTATCACATATCCTTATAACCATACACAAATTTAACGTTATCTGATTTTTCGGGTAAACACTAAGCAATTTGAGTCCTTAATATTTCCCGTAATTGTATAGAAATGGCATCATTTTTGCTGCCATTGCTGCGTCGGCAGAGAAAGTTGGAATGGCACCGGCGCCAACGCCGGATGCTGGAGCAGGGTTCTCTTTGATTGGAACTTCTTTGCTTTTCACCCTTGTTGGTTTCTTCATGCCAAATACCTACGCAACCACTTAAAGTTGTCAAATACATAAGTTGTCACATTTTTTCACTTAAACACTTTAACTTAGTTGTCACGTGTTTTTACTTAAACACTTCAACTTAAGCCAAATACATAAACAACCACTTAAAAGTTGTCGCGTTCTTTTCATTTAAACACTTCAACTAATAGCCCGTTGGCCAAACCGGAAAAATCAGCTTATTTTGAGAAGTATTTTTTTTAAAAGTGTTTTTGGAGAGAAGCAATTTGTGTTTGGCTAATCACTCTGAAAAACACTTTTGAACAATAATTTGTGTTTAGCCAAACTTTTCAGAAATTGCTTTTAAGTATCAAATTACGAATAAGGACATAAATAGATTTATTTAATAATTAATATTATAAGTAAATAAATACTCTTAAAAATTTGTTATTACAAACAATAATTAAATCTTTTCATTTCATTTAACTAAAATATGAAAATAAAATTTAAAAGTACGTAGTTCTTTTAATATAAGTTAAATATATTAAAAATCATTCAACAAATATAAAAGCATTCACCCCTAAAGTCATTATATATTAGAAAGCAATCCTAAAAACAATAAGAAATATTTATATATTAATATCCTAAGTATTAGGTTTAATAGTTATTTTAGTATATAATATATTTTGCTATGGGTATTTTTGGTAAGAAAAAAAGTCAAAGCTGCTTCTGTTTCTGCTTTTGGGAAGAAGCTATTTTTTTTTGTTTCTCAGAAACTGCTTCTGCTTCTTCCCAAAAGCACATTTTTCCCCAAAAAAGCTTGGCCAAACAACTCAAGTTAGGAAAAAAGTATTTTTGAAAAAAAAAACACTTTTGGCCTCTCGAAAAGCTTGACCAAATAGGCTATAAGGTTGTTTCCTATTGAACACCTAACACTAGTAGAAAGTGTGTCTATTGAAACAACCTTAGTTGAAGTTTTGATTGTTGAACTTGTTATCTTTCTCATCATGTTCCAAGGACAAATATTACCTTTACTTCTATACAATATAGTTTATATTCATAAACCATTCCTACCATTTTGAATCTCCTACTATACAATGAATAGTATGCTACAAATGCAAGAGACTGTTAGTATTCCTAACTAGTCAAGAAGCAGAGCCCTCGGATTTTCGAATATCCAATTCATGTTCTGCAACAATGATGCAAGAATCAGCCTCCAAAGATGAGGGCGCACTCTTGTTCTTGAAGGTGTCTTTGGGTGAATTAAGCATGTCAACTGTACACTGAACATCAGGTGTTATTCCCACTTGGTCGATGTCGTGAAGTGCCGGAGATAAATACTTGGCCACTGTAACAAATAGAGCTGATCCGTCGTGCAACTGTGTAACACTCTGCACCCAAAGACAATTGGAAAAGTTACAAAATATATTCATCAGAAAGTAAGACAGTTAAGAAAATGGACAAAAGGTGCAGCATTCAATTTAGAACACTAGATGGCTTCTATAGAGTAGAAGGGTTAGTATCCATCCAAAGTTCCAGCCAAACCTGTATCTTTCCTTTGCCAAAAGTCTTGTGCCCAACAAGGATCGCGCGGCCATTATCATGGAGTGCCCCGGCCAGAATCTCACTAGCACTTGCACTCCCTTCATTCACCTGTCAAGAAGGAAATCTAAGGCATAAATATTTCTGCGCAACTACTAAACTCCTCGGTTCAAATGAAAGTCATAATACGCTCAAGAATATTGTGTTACAGAACGAAAAGGATGTGTATTCAACTTACAAGGACGACTAGTGGATCGTGTGTTACAGCATGTCCATCGACCATGCTAATTGGTAACATATTCCCGTCCCTATCTATAGTGTTCACAAGTGTCTCATCGCCATCTAGCCATATTTGGGCAACATCTAGCCCGGCAGTAACCAGACCTCCCTGCATAATGTATTTAAAGATAAATAAAACAGACATGTCAGATGACAAAAGGGCGAATTGATTAACTTTGAGAGTATACAAATTGAAGAGGAGGAGGGTTAAGGAACTTGCAGGATTGTTCCGAAGATCTAATATATATGATTGTACACCCTGAGTTTCCATCTCCTGAATTGTGTTTTCCATGTCCATAGCAGCAGACTGTCACATTAAAAACATGGAAGTCTTAACTCAAGATATGCAAAGGAACGAAAAAAACAAAGGCAAGTCAATAATCTATGACTCTGGGGAGATGACTGATTAACTACCTGAGAGAAGCTTGACAACTTCACGTATCCAGTTTTCAAGAGGCGACCATCAGGCATTTTATGGGGGATTATGGCACTGGATATTGGCGAAAGCTTAATCACTTCGCGAGGTAGTTTAACCTATAAAGATAAGCAACATTAATCAAGAAGATTAGGAAATCTGTGGATTTTGAATCTAGATAACAGGAAATTGGCTAGATGCATGTACTTGAGAAAACTTTAACCGAAAAATATAAAAGTTTGTGGTTTCTTCTAATTGAGGAAAGCTACAACACTACATAGTTCAGATATCATACCTCTTTGTAACCAGATACTCCTGGCCCGTTGTCCTGGTCAAGAGAACAGAAAAATGTGATAATACACGGTCAGAGAGCATTCACTTCAGTGAAAGATAATAATTTGAGAGAAGTTTCGAAAATGAAGTTAATTTTCGTTTCAAGCAACAAGTACTATTGCCCGACGACAAAAAAGGGTGAAATATTAAGAGAATGGAGACATAATATGCAAAAGAATAAGCCACAGAAGGCCCTTGTGTATGAAATTTCTGATCAGGTGGCTGTGGATGTAGAAATAAGACTTCATAATAATGTTCAGAAAAAAGTAGAAAGTTCAACGATCTCAATGAAAAAGTGACAAGCTTACACTGTGAACTTTGACAGTAACAATTGTACCAGCACGACCCCTCAGTTTTTGAGCTGCTGCTTCACTGTCAACTCCATCAAGCCTCTCTCCTGAAGAAAAATTAAGCAAAATTCAATTTTTAATCCTGCTGTTTTGAGAAACAAATAAACAAAGCAATTTATGTGGTTTCTGTTTGATGACAAGGAGGAGTGCACTGTTAAAATTTTGCGGTTTTTGCTCAGTTTTTAAAAACAATTTATGACATTAATTGATCTCACTAACAAATTTTCTTGAGTTATCATGAAGAAAGGCTTTCGCTGCACAACTGCTGGCCTACCCTGCTCATAAGTCTGCCACCATCTTTTGGCAGTCGTACTGTACTAATAAGGATGATTACTACATTTTTGTAATCGACAATGAACAGTAACTTCTGATAACTAGATAAGAACGTTTAGTACTATAGAAAGCTTGGATGTTTTCACAACAAGACAACGATGCTTCTGCAATCATTCGGCCACCTTCAATTAGGAAACTCAGTTTACTCCACAAGATGGAAGTATCAATTTCAAAACTAAGATCTCTAAGCCAATAGGTCATTAATTTGCTAAAATTCTGAAGAATAAAGTAGTACCATTTATCTCAAGCAGTTCATCTCCTTCACGGATACCTGCACGTGCAGCTGGGCTATTCTCCACACATGACAACACAACCTGAAATGTGATCAGATGAGAAAAGTATAAACTACACTGTCAAAAATGATATTTCCACTTATAAAGCATTTTTATATAAGGAAGTAAGAGATAAACAATATTGCCAATAACCTACAAAAAGAAAATCTATTTTATGACTAAGCAATCTACATTTCACAGAAATAAAATAAAATGGCAAGCAAACAGCAAATTCATTTGATTATTCTTACTGACCAGATGCCCTGTGTTCGGTTCAACGCTGACGAAGAGGCCAACACCTTGCAAATTTCCATCACTTCCTATTCTAAAACTTTGGTACTCCTGTCGAAAAAATTGTCAATGTCATAGAAGAATAACAAATTATTAATCATATTTGGAATTAGGGAAGACATGGCACAAAGTCCTTACAAAGGCTAATTGGACTGATAAATTATATATCAATTTGAAACGCGAGCCTACCGCTCTAGCATTATGAACTAGGAACTTCCAAGAAATGGCGTCCCAATTTTTTCCTCAACCAACTTTCAGTTTGTTTATCAGAGAAACAGATACGGAAATTCCTCGTCTCAAATGATATTAGAGATTAGTATTACTTTTCTTAACCATACAAGAAAGATTTCCTTGGTGTAAATGGACTGCCTTAAAAATACTCACCTTAGGACTAATAATGCGCGTATAGGGATCTCCAAGCGTAGATAGCATTCCCCTGACTTTGCTATAAGCAGCATCTTCTGACCTCAAGGGAAACATTTCAACCATTGTTTGTTGCAGTTTCAAGTCCCAATCTTCAAAATAATACGATCTTTACCACTTTAGCTCAAACTACATATTTCATGCTGATAAGCCAAAATCAGAATGTAAGTTTACTTTAAAAAGAAAATATCAAACCATGTCAAATTACCTTGATGGTTGAAAGTAGGATCTACGAAAGTTTCTCTAATCAAACCCCAAGCCTCTATTAATGTCCTCTGAACTGTATTTACCTACCAAACAAATTAACAATCATTCAACCATATAACAAACTAACACTCCAATAAAATTCTACTTTAAATCATAAATCAGCAGCTATTAAATTTTCCTTGGCTTAGGCAAAAACGGACAATATTATACTATATTAAGAGTGTCTATAGGCTATTTTAGCCCAACAATTGGTATCAGAGTCCAGGTTTGGGGACGAGTATGGCGATGACAAAGTGATGGTGCGGGGCTCGTTTTGCGTACCCTTATGAGCTTGGAGCGAGGCCTTTTGGGATAACCGTATGGGCTTGATCCAAAGTGAACAATATTATGCCATATTAAAAGTATCTGTTGGCTGTTTTAGCCCAACATCCTTTCTGCCCTTTTATGAAACAACAAGAAAGCAAATGGATTGAATGGATTACCTCAGGTGTGTGAGAGACAGGAAATGCAACAGTAAGAGACTCAGCCAAAGCTGGAGAATTACAACACAAAGACAAAGCAGCAGCTAATCCAACAAATCCTTTCCCTACCCATTTCACCAAATTTTCATTCTTTTCAAGAAAATCATTCTTCTTGAACTGTTCAATAGGCTCCTTTCTGCTTAAAGCTTGTGGAACAACCCCTTTAAATCTTGGTGTTTTACCATGATTTAAGGGTGAAAATCTACAAGAAAAAAATGATTTTGAAGTTGGATTAATCAAGGATTTGGAGACTGAAAAGGGGATTGATGATCCAAGATCAAAATTTGAGCAGAAAGTTTCCATCTTTTGTGGGAGGGAAAATGAGTAGTATTTTTGCTTTGCTTCAATACTTAGTAGGAAGAAGGCTGCCGTGTTGGATTTCTAATAAGTGGGGTCCACGTGAATCTTTGAGTCTTGTGGTGATGAACCTTGTTGCGTAAGTGAGTATCTTGTGTGTCGAATATATGTTCAGCCTCATATATGCTTACAAGTGGACCAGTAACCCAGTGTTGGAAATTGGATATTTATTTTCTTCCTTTTTTCTTTGTTTCAAGTTGGAGTGTTTTGCAGAGTCAAAGAATCACAACATTTTATTTGTTTACTTAGACACCTATATAAGAATTTGTTTCTTATATATGTTGACAAGGTGGGTTGCTCTGATGGTAAGCACCATCCACTTCCAACCAAGAGGTTGTGAGTTCGAGTCACCCCAAGAGCAAGGTAGGGAGTTCTTGGAGGGAAGGATGCCGAGGGCTATTTTGGAAACAGCCTCTCTACCCCAGGGTAGGGGTAAGGTCTGCGTACACACTACCCTCCCCAGACCCCACTAGTGAGATTATACTGGGTTGTTGTTATTGTTGTTGTTTCTTATATATGTTGACAAGGTGGGTTGCTCTGATGGTAAGCACCATCCACTTCCAACCAAGAGGTTGTGAGTTCGAGTCACCCCAAGAGCAAGGTAGGGAGTTCTTGGAGGGAAGGATGCCGAGGGCTATTTTGGAAACAGCCTCTCTACCCCAGGGTAGGGGTAAGGTCTGCGTACACACTACCCTCCCCAGACCCCACTAGTGAGATTATACTGGGTTGTTGTTATTGTTGTTGTTTCTTATATATGTTGACAAGGTGGGTTGCTCTGATGGTAAGCACCATCCACTTCCAACCAAGAGGTTGTGAGTTCGAGTCACCCCAAGAGCAAGGTAGGGAGTTCTTGGAGGGAAGGATGCCGAGGGCTATTTTGGAAACAGCCTCTCTACCCCAGGGTAGGGGTAAGGTCTGCGTACACACTACCCTCCCCAGACCCCACTAGTGAGATTATACTGGGTTGTTGTTATTGTTGTTGTTTCTTATATATGTTCCTTCATTAAACAATTGAAATAGTAAATTGTGGAATTAAATACATAAAAAAAAAATTACGGAGAAAACCTCCTTGCTCGAGGGAGTTAAAACCACGACCCACCTCTGAAATTTCTCACAAAAACTTCACTAAAACAATGAGCAGTTTCAGCTTATAAAACTCTTATAACTCAAGAGACTAAATCCTAGCCACTTGACTGCCTACAACCACTTTGATTGTAGCAAAAAGTTCAAGCTAACTCTAGCCTAAAACTTAAATTCTCTCACAGAGAAAAACCCCTTGAAATAGTTCTTGTATAAGCAAATAAGATTACAACTCAATAGCCTAATACAGTAAACTAGACTAGACACAATAAATTTGACACTGTATAAAGGAGCATGTTCTCTAGTCTGGTTCTTCTGCACGTTCCAAACTTCAATATCCACTTCAGAATTTTGAACTCGTTTTTTCTAACTTTTTCTCAATTTTCTCTGAATAAATAATGGAAGTGCGCATCTACAGTGAAGTAAACTTGGACTATATATAGGTAACCCGTTAGTAGCATAAAGAGTCTGAATCCTAAAAGAAACAAATAATAAGAGACTTACTTCATAAAAAACTTACAATGTATGGCCACATGGTTTTCCTTATTTGTTTCCTACTCCAATTATAATGCTTTTCAGCAAGAATCCTATTTAATTTCCATCAAATTTGTGCAAAACATATCCCTTAAAGATCCCCCTCCTAACCCTAGAGAATATAGGAAGTTTAGGAAAAATATGAGTCTTTTCCTAAAATAAATTCACTTTTAACACTATGTCCTTACAAATTTAGTCTCCAAGTTAACAATAAAGATTTACCAAGATTCTCTATTATCTAGGCGGTTGGTAGGTCATAAAACGTGAAATAGAATAATCTCTCTCTCTCAAAAGTGAATCCTACTCCTGCTATGACCACATAGGTTTCCTTATTTGTTTCCTACTCCAATTATAATTCTTTTCTTCAAGAAACCTATTTAATTTCTATCAAACTCGTGCAAAATATATCCCTTAAAGATCTCACTCCTAATCCTAGAGAATATAGGAAGTGTAGAAAAAATATGAGTCTTTTCCTAAAATAAATCCACTTTTAACTCTACTTCCTTACAAACTTGGTCTCCAAGTTAACAATAAAGAATTACCAAGATTCTATATTATCTAGGAAAGTGGTAGGTCATACAATACGAAATATAATAACATCTCTCTCAAAAGTGAATCCTACTCCCGCTATGTGATGACCCGATAGGTCATTTTGAGTTTTCGCCTTTATTTATGTGTTCCGAGACCTCAAATAATTTCGTTTAGCCTTCTCAATTTACGTGCACAGTCCTTGTCTTTTTTCGAAAAATTTGTATGTACAAATTTAAAGAAAATATGAATTTTAACCTTAAAAATGATTTGAGTTGTACGGTCAATATTTTGCACAAACGGACCTGAATCAGTATTTTGACAGTCCTAGATTAGTATTTTAACTATCCCGGATCAGTATTTTGATGGTCCCGGTGAGTCCGTATCGTGATTTGGAACTTGAGCATATTCCCGGAATCGAATTCAGAAGTTCCTAACTTGATTTAACGTGATTTGTTGAATACTAGCAATCTGAAGGTTTAAAGAATTCCTAAGTTTGACCGTTGGTTGACTTTGTTGCTACCGAGTTCGGATTTTGGTTCCAGAACTTAGTGTAGGTTCATTTTACTATTTATGACTTCTCTACAAAATTTGGAGCAAACAGGGTTGATTCGACGTGATTCGGACGTCCGGTTGCCAATTTGAAAGTTCTTAGGTTTCCTTGAAAATTTTATTTATTTTGATATCCGACTCGTAGTTCTAGGTGTTATTTTGGTGTTTTGATCGCAAGAGCAAGTTTGTATGATCGGGGGTGAGTTTCGAATAGGCTACGGACCATTTTGGACTTGAAGGATTGTTGCATTTTCACTGCTGCTGCTATCTGGTGTATCCTTCTTAGCGATTGCGAAGGGTAACTGGGGAGGAATCCTTCTTCGCGAACACGTAGCA